>OY776301.1:8340145-8519552 GCA_963675345.1 Trididemnum clinides
GCGTTATTTTACGTGATGAACGCAATGCGCGCGAATGAGATACTCTTCTTTCTTTATTTTCGCTAGCTTTCGTACATTGGATTGTTTTTACACCAAAACCAAAAAGGAGGCCATTGGAGAAGATTAATCAATCATTTGAAATGTGATGTGCTTGCAAACAGCGCTTTTGTATTTAACATCTTGTCTCTGAAAAGGTACAAATTTTAAGCCTTTATATTAAGAAAGTGTGCAATTTACACATGTTTTGATGGCATTATGACGTTGCTGTGGCGTTACGGTACACACCTGTGGTCGATGATCACCTGTTGTTAGTGACTCGGCTCTGCGAACAGTTTTTCTCTACTAAAAACACGTTTCTAACAGTTTCAGTTATAACAAAGCTAGCGAAAATAAAGAAAGAAGAGTATCTCATTTGCGCGCATTGTGTTTGTCACATAAAATACACCATGCAACGCATGTCACGTGATCGCCTATTACAGAGCATAACGGCCGATTCTTTACTAGCCCCAAAAACATAACATTTTGGCAGTGGCTATTTTGCCATCGACGGCAATTTACCCTCAGAGACTATTTTGCCATGAGTTATTTGTGATTGGTCAATCCTAATGACGTACTAAACATGTGACTTTTGGCCGTTTCTGATTGGGTAGTTATAAATAGGCATAGTAGGCATAGTACAGGCATAGTAGGCATAGTACAGGCATAGTAGGCATAGTACAGGCATAGTAGGCATAGTAGGCATAGTAGGCATAGTACAGGCATAGTAGAGGCATAGTAGGCATAGTACAGACATAGTAGGCATAGTACGATGTGGCAATGATTTTTAGTTGTTGGAGTCCGCCTACTACTAAACGTAAAGGACAAAATTTGAAGTTTACATTACATGCTCAAGTAGTTCACCAAGCAATGAAATGAAAACGGCTGCTTGCGGGACCTAGGAAACAGATGTTTAGGGATCTTTGCAACACTGTGTTGCAAAATAAAATTTAACAATCGCACGTGGACATGGTGTTTTCCAAAAAAAAAGGTCATCACCCTTGCTTTGGGCGGAAAATGCGTCTATGAAGACTGTCGAGCACTCATGTCACATCGCTCTCATCTCCAAACTTCCACATCTGCATTTGAATGAGGTAGTATCAATCCTTGCTTAAGACAATTCATGAGATATAAAAATGGATTCTCTCCAGAAGCATTTTTGAAATCCTCCACTTCAGCCCAAAATTTCTCTGTTCTGTGTTTTCAGCCCAACATTATGTTTGAAAAATATTAGATAAACTCACTAATACAACATTAGCCTAACAATATTGCATAACCTAGAACAAAAAAGTAAAGGAAAACAAGTTAATCCCCCTCCTTTACTATTCTTTATGACACTACTCGACTTAAAGATTTCCCTCTAGATAATATCTAGTACGTTAAAAAAATATCTAGACTTTCTAGCCATCATCTAGTTTCCCAATTATACCTCTAGGCCTTGCAAAAAATATCTAGATCTAGCTATAAAACATCTAGAGTGGCAGCCCTAATCGGATCCCTCTTAATAGGAGATCGGCTTGAAAATGCTAATTAGCAAGTAGCAACTTCTATATTTTATAAAAGTAAAAATTAATTTTTTTTTGAAAGGAAAGAAGGCTTTGTCACATTTGTGCGACTGGTTTTCGATCGCACACCTCTCCTACTATGCCTACTATGCCTGTACTATGCCTACTATGTCTGTACTATGCCTACTATGCCTGTACTATGCCTGTACTATGCCTACTATGCCTACTATGCCTGTACTATGCCTACTATGCCTATTTATAACTACCGTTTCTGATTGGTCAATTTAAAAAACCAATTAAAAAAATTTTGCACCCCCAGGTCTCTATCCCTCACCCTGTACACTCCCTTGCAGTGTACACTGCCCCATACATTGACATACCGGGCCTGTCCCTTCAGTGTACACTGTCTTTCTTTTAATGCCCTGCCAGATGAGATTCAAACCCATAACCATGGTATCTCAAGCCCAGCACACTATCCACTACACCACAGTGTAACTGGCATAATTATAGCAAATACGGCTACATAAACACACGTGAATGATTATGGCAAAATAGATTTCAAGGACAAATTGCCGTCGACAGCAAAATAGCAGCTGCCTAACATTTTACAGTTTATGCCACTCGGATGACCACACACTAGGCAGTGCATTAAGAGATGCAGCTACATGTAGCATTAAAGCAGTTTGCCAAAAACAAATAAAACAAAAGCATGAAGCATGGCAACATACAACAAATAACACTTGTCACAACAGCATGCGCTACAGTACCTATCTGCTGATCTATCTAACTTTCACAAGCTGGTCGCAATAGGAGCTTGACCTAGCTCGTCTGTATTTCACATTGTTACAATACTAGGATAGACATTTAGCTAAAACTTTGTGGAGTAGAGTACTATGCAGGTATAGCCAAGATAGGAGATCTCTTATGGCAACTAGTCATCTGGTCAAGAACAATTGTAGCCTACAAAGTACATACTAAATACCGGTACTGTACCTATACATTCAGCTTCACCACCCCATGTTCAGGCACAAAGCAACTAATTGCCTGCTACCATACAAGAAGTTTAGCTACAGGCCCATTTTTTGTTGCATGCTTACACATTCCTACCCTACTGTAGATCATAATGCTGAGCAGATACCGTAATGCTCAAGAACAATGGCCTAGTGCTTTTGTTTTGTTTTGGGTAATATTTCAGTTTCCAAGTCATTCAACCGTAAAAAATGTTACTTGGAAGTCTGGTCGGATCTCAGATCCTCCCTGTCTTAGAAAAGACTTTATTGCATAACTCGCATGACCGCTGCCGCAGAATGACTTGACCTATCTGCTTTTGAAAAAAAAATGCAAAGTTTGTTTTGTTATTTTTATAAAAAAATTGCATATTTTGATATTCAGTTATATTGCCCTTATTTCTGATGACCATTTGCAAGAAAGATATTTCGATGTCATCTTCTGGCACCACACTTTTTTCAGCTCTTCTCACAGGGTCTTCAGGTTAAATATTTTCTGTTTGGACATTGTCTTTTTCATATTGTGCCAGCAATTTTTGATCGGATTTAAATCCGGGCTGTTGTCAGGCCATCCAAGAATGTTTATTTGGTTTTTGTTCAAAACGTTTCATCATCTTTGTGAACTTGTGGCAAGGTTCATTATCTTTGGGTACTTGTGGCTACCGGTATGAATGCGGTAGAAGTTGAGCATGTCCTCTTTCAAGGCTTGCAGATAGAGATTAGCATTAATTTTTTTGTTTTTAGGGAGAAAGTACAAACTTACCCTTCCTTTATCCTCAGAAAAACCTCCACAACTTATTACTGACTGCAGATGTTCAACTCTTTCGTGCCGGCGTGCATTGCAAAAAAAATGTTTGCAAGGTGGCAGTGCAAAAAACTGTCATAAATTGTCATAATCAATCATCATAAAATACCCCAAGTTTGTTTGTAAATCAATACTCATCTGTTAACTTCTACATCAAGTGTTATATATCGTTGAAATCGCTATTTCCCGAAGATTTCAAATATAATAAAAACAAAAAAAATTTTTTTGTTTGAATATGCAAATTTTGTGCTAATTAGCTCTCGTTCAAGACGGTGTCAGTCAGTCGAGACGTCTTTTTTTATTTTTCCTGCAGAGAATTTATGATTGGAAACATTGCTATTTGGAAGCTCTTTGGCTGCAGCCATGAGCATCAAGGTGGTTGTCTTCCCTCTTCTACTCCGCTCAAATATGACTTTTATTAATACGCTTTTCTGCCTCCATGCAAGAATACGAGTTTTTTCTTCATTACTTGTTTGCTTTGCAAGCATGATGAATAAACTACCTATATATTTTTAATCGCCTCCACAAACTTTCGCTTTTGATTCATGTAAGCTTTCGTGGTGTCCAGTTAACCTGTTTATCATTAACGCCCTTGGTCACTTTTACCGCTTTTTCTTATGATGTGTTGTGTTATGAATCATGCTCGCTATCGTGACGGACACGATATCGCCGTTTGTCTCAGAGATTTAGTAATTCTCAGTTTAGGTCAACGTGGTCATTGTGGGTTAGTTTTTATATATTTCGTTGAGGCAAGGCAGATACTAGTTTTACTGGGATTTTACTTTTTGGGTTAGTTCAGTTATATATTTTCCCTTGACAATATTGTAGTGCTTGTAGCCTACCGTCCTATCTGAGTTAGATTTCTTACCGGTACCAACGCTAGCCCCACTTGTAAACTATATTTATCTTTTTAATGATCAGGTCCAATTGGCTCTGCTTAGTGCAGCAAACCGTAGTTTTAGGCTTTTGTAGTCATTTTCTGACTCGCGTGTAGTTGTGTGTAGTTTGCCTTTTGCTTTGTTTTTAGATGCTGAATTAGCGGCTTTTAACGCCAATTTGGACAAGTATCTAATTGTTTTCTGTAAAGCTATCTTCGCATAATACAGATTTCTTGCTTCTCCGCTGGAGTTGGTTTTGTTTTGTGCTTGCGTAGGACAGACCAGGTTAGCTATAACTGTCCAGTAAGTTCAAATAGAGTCATCTGATTCTTGCTGCGGTCGCAAGGATCGAACACAATTCTCTTATGACTTCAAATGTGCTGTGATTCTCCCACGCCTTACTCTGAATTTTCATCAATATTTTTTCTCACAAAAAGCCCGCATATTCTAAGGCAATCAAAACATGTGAAACTGATCCAGGTCTCAAGTCATTTTGCGGCAGCTAAATAACATGTAGTAGCCTTCCATTAGTCTATAATTAACACTAGAATTACGAAGCGCGTCAATTGACGTTTTTTCATTTTGAAAGCTTAGTTACTTGAAGCATACACCGTATTTTTTGTTGAAATTTTTTGACTTTTATTTTTTCGTAGATGCACACAATTTGTTAAAGTTTCAGAAAGTTTTTGTCATCCATCACAGAAATAAACTCACACCTACCTACAATTACCAAGCACGTCAATTGACACTGTAGGTATCTAATGCTGAGAAGTGTAAACGACACTGCTGTTGTGAGATTATTTTGACGGATTACCCTAGATAACCTTTTGTTTTGTTTGACAAGGCCTTTACGGTCTTGTGAAATAATGACATGATGTAGATTACATTCACAAGCTGTAGCTCTTTGTCAGTGTACAGAAGCTATGTACTGTAGATTTACACCGCGTGTATGGTACTGCAGAAGCAGGGATGTAGTTGGTTCAAACAGAATTAGATTTATGTTTTGTTGAATTTTAGTTGATCATCTTAGCTTTTCAATAACATTTGTGAAAAAATATTTTGATAGCTTATATTGCTTTGTTTTTCAAGGAAAAAATGTCGCGTAGACTTACCGCCACTCAAGCTTTAGGATTGCTGCGAGATATTTCGGCATATGTTCGGACGTGGAACAGTCTAATGATGATATAAATGATGTAGAAAATTCCTCATCTGATAAATAACTTTATCCGATGAGGAATCCTCTAATTCAGATAATGACGATGAATTAGATTCTGGAGCCGCTGTTTCTCCAAATAACGTGAACACTGAAGTTGAGGAAGAAGATGACGAGCAGATCTTTCGGGGTAAAGATGGATCATGTTGGCTGGCTTTAGCGCCAAATCAAGCTGTTAGTGGGCGCTTGCAGCAGCAATATATATTGAGAATTCGACCAGGTCCTACTGCGTATGCTTCCTCTCGCATCATTTCTGATAGTCCTCTCTTGTGGTTCCTGATTTTTTTCAACGAGCCAATGCTGAGAAACATCCAAAAATGTACTGTTGCTGAAGCTCAGCGAGTTATGGGTCATCCTAACTGGAGGATATCTTTCGATGAGTTGGAAAAGTTTCTTGGTCTTATCATTGCCCAAGAAAATATTGGGGGTCAAACATTACCCATCCTCAGTGTGTGGAATAGATTGTGGGGATGTGCCTTGTTTAGCAAAAATATGCCTCGTCACAGATTTCTTGAGATTATGAAATATCTACGATTCGACTTGAAGTCTGAAAGAAGACGAAATCTGGAAAAGGATAAATTTTGTTCAGCTTCATCTTTGTGGAACCCTTTTATTGAAAATTGTCAGAAAGCATTCAGGCCTAATGCTAATATTACCGTTGATGAGCAGCTACTCCCTTGTAAGGCACGGTGCAAGTTTATACAATACATGGCCAACAAACCGGATAAATTTGTGATAAAATTCTGGATGGCCGTTGATGTTGAAACAAAATATTTATTCAACGGTTTCCCATATGTAGGAAAAGATGAGAGCAGGAGTGGTGATGTAAGCGTGCATACTAACGTAGTGATGAATCTAATGATGCCCTTGTTCAAGAAGGGCCACAACGTAACCAGTGACAATCACTTCACATCCTTAGATCTTTGTTTGCGGCTGGCAAAACAAGGCTGTAGCCTTGTCGGTACGATCCGATCGAGCCAAAGGGAATACCAAATAATCTGCAAAAAACTTGCAGCCTACATAACACCACCATCGTCGATTTAGCAGATACAGTTAATATAACCAAATATCAGTGGAAGAAGTCAAAACCCGTAAACATACTAAGTTCATTGCACCCAAATATTGCCATTCTGTCGGAGAATAACCCAAAAAAGAAACCCGAAACAGTACTTTTTTACAACGAAACTAAGGTCGGAGTTGATGTTCTTGACCAAATGTCAAGATGCTAATCTGTGAAAGCTGGAAGCAGACGCTGGCCCATCCATGAGTTTTATAATGTAATAGACATGGCACTCATAAATAGCTGGATTATTTACAAGCACGTTTGCAATTCCAGCATAAGCCGCAGCATGCTCATATCGAGAGCAAGTGAAGAATTGACGGGGGGCACTCCAAACAATAGGCTACAAACTGAAAACAATGCAGCTGTGGCAGAGTGTGCTCCAACACCTAAAATACGCCAAACTTGTTGTGGCAAAGACTGCAGAAACAGAACAACAGGTATTTGTGTAATTTTCAAAAAACTGTATTTGGTAAATGTCAGACTAAACAACGTAAAAGTTGTACCTCACAAAAACGTGTATTTCCCTCTTGCTTGCTTGTCTTTTTTTGTTTTGCTTGGTTCTTCAACAATATAACACAGTTTGTGATTTTTCATCTCAATTAAAAAGCTGAGTTTAGTGTTTTGCTTTCAAAACCACGCGTGCGTCAATTGACGCGCTTGGTAATTTTAGGTAATTGCGAATCTTGGTAATGCTAGTGTTAATATGAAGGTTACCATGCACTAAAAACTAGCAACAATGATTATTTGGTCAAACCGTTGATGTTCCTTGATGAGCATATTACAAATTAAGAAGGCGAAAACTCACTGCACTGATTTAAATGAAGCAAAAAAGGTTTTTAAAATGGAAGTTTAAAAACTCGGTCGAAAAGCGAAAAAGATCGTAACAATTAATAAACTGCGCACAGTGCTACAGTAAACGTGAAAATGAAAACAAAACAATTCGCACGAACTACATCTTTCTTCCTCATGCTCTGTTAGCAAGTTGGTAATTAAACTGGACTGCTACGAAAGGTAAACTGCACAATCTGTATGCTTCCAAAAAATCGGGGTTTCTTCTAGACACTTTACTCAAAGACCAGAAGTGGTCAGTAGTATGTAATATTACTTTTGATCTGTTTTTTTGCGGCGCGCTTGCGGTGCGCTACGTCATTTCTGAACGTGCAAAACCTGGCAAGTACGTCATTTCCGAACATTTCCGATGCTGATACATAAACTTGGAAGTGCATTTTACTTGTAACGTTGTTTGGATTTAACGATTGAAAATGTTTCATTTGTTTTGTGATTTTGTTTGAGTTCTTTTTAGGAATGTTTTTTTTCTTTGAGCTCTTTTTGGAAATAGTTTTATTTGTTTTGTGATTTTATTTGCTTGAGTTCTTTTTAGGAATGTTTTGAAAATGTTGTTGTTTTTGGAAATGGTTTTATTTCTTTTTGAAAATGATTTCATTTATTTTTTTAAATGATTTGATTTGTTGTTGTACCCTCGCTTTAGAATACCCCCATTTCAAAAGTTCTCCAATTAATTTCACTTTAGTTTTCAGCTCGTTAACGATTTTTTGTCTTACTGTAAGCACAGCTATTGTAAAGCGGAAATATTGACTCCTATGTCGTGACTGAAGATAGAAACCTTCGATACTAAATCATAAACAACTTCCTTTCGAGCGTAAGCATTAATCGCGCATAATCGTTTGCTTCTTGAAATTGTTTATAACATCATAGAGCCTTTGATCGACTTCTCCTTTTGATTTCCTAGAATGTTGTTTCTTTACTCTTCTAGATGTGCTTATTGGAGGTATTTTCCTTTACTCGTGATATTTCTGCAGTTGGTTGGAATTAATTTACATCTATTTCAGTAGAACTAGGTAGGTAATGGATTCAGTCTTATTACAATACAATCTTGGAGGAATATAGCCGTAGTTGCTGGTGTCATGAACGACAGATGTTTGAGGGAAAAGTTTGCGTGTCTATCACTGGCTGAAAACGTACATAAGAAAATAATGTACCACCATCAGTTTAGAACTAACAGCAGATACAATGTTGGGGGAATATAGATTTTAGAACTAGCGGCAGATACAATGTTGGGGAGTATAGATTTTAGAACTAGCGGCAGATACAATGCTGAGAGATTATAAATTTCATAACAGCTACCAGTATGACGAAAGACAGATGTTGAAGGAGAAAAATCTGCTCGTTCATCACTAGTTGTAGGCTTACAGAAGATGATAATCTACAGTTTTTCTAGATCATACAGGTATTTCAATCAAAACATTACGTTTATTACAGCTAGTCGTTAGTTTTAGACGAAAATAGCCAACAGTTTTCTAGATTATGGGTTTGCTGGAGAAAAATCACATGCAGTGACGTTGCTTCCAGAAGAGTTTGGCGAAAGAAACAATATCAAATTTGACACAATTTCAATCAAACTTTTACCGTTAGATGTTAGTTTCACACTTTCTTGGAAGACAATTTCAGTAGATTGACCAGACCTTTGAGTGAAATGTAGATTTGCTTCACATATGACAGTGAGGTAGTTAAATTTTTTATGTTAGTTTCACACTTTCTTGGAAGACAATTTCAGTAGATTGACCAGACCTTTGAGTAAAATGTAGAATTGCTTTACATATGACAGTGAGGTAGTTAAAATTTTTAATACAGTGGTGGAAACATTTTGAAAAGATCACAACAAAGAAGCTTGCTTAAATTCAGCAGTTTTTAATCACTACTAAATATTATTAAACCAAGAAGATTGAGCCTTTATTGTGTTTAGATTGTGTTTGGAGGCTACTTCAATAATTGTTAAACTTTTACTTGTAAACATTCACCACGCATCTAATTTACAATATCTTTTCATATGACAACTAGAAAACAAAAAATTGTATCCTGTTATAACACTGTTTTAAGTAAAAACTATCAAATTCTTAAGCCACCAACATAAAATTCATATTTTTCAAAATCACCAACATAAAATCAGCTAAGATTACTATCAACAAAAATCTGATGCAAACGGAAACATCAACATTACGTCAGCAAACCTTTAACCAATCACAATCGATGTAGAACATCAAAAACGGTTTACTATCAACAAAAATTTGACGCCAGCGGAAGCATAGACCGTAGAGAGATGATTACGTCTTGAAAAATCACTAGTTATAAACGTTCTTACCTCTTAGTTGACCAATCACGAACCAGCGGGTGTTTTTATATGTACTACATCACAAGTTTCATTGCACAATTGTTGGAAAGAGCAAGACAGGTCTAGGCAAGAATAGTGGTTTTTCTTCTTTCTTTGTTGACATTTCTCAATAAAAGTCGTATGTTTTGCGAGAAAATTAGAAGAAGAACAATGGAAAGCTGCGACGAGACACACACTTCAATTGCTGATGAATGTGAAGAGAGAGCAAAAAACGTTGACGTTACAACGAATCATCCCTACTCCTCATGCTACGACGGGATGTTGGAGCAATCGAAGTTGTTGGGGCGTGCAAGAAAACACCAAGAAGAAGCAAGAAAAATACGAAAAATCTTCCTCGACATTGACAAAGAAGGGAAATCAATACCCGCAGATGGTGAGATGTTGAGAAAAGGCGTGCTGACTGTCTCAAGAGGAAAAACTCTCTTTTCAACCGAACAGCTTATTCAAGTGTGTATACATATGTTTGAAGGTCTACCGTTTGTCGCGTTCAAAGGCCCAGCAGGTGCCCGTCCTTATGTGATGGTCATTTTCTCAGCTGACTGTCAATACGGTGATGTCTGTGAAGTGAAAACAAGATTGGAAATTTTCAAAAAAGAGGCAGCTGTAGAAAATTTTCTTATTAGATTTAAAGTGAAAGCTATCTTTTCACCCGAGAAATATTTTCAACATCTATAAGATCGATCATCTGGATTCATCGTTAGAAACGAAAACTGTGGTATCAGCAAGGAGTTAGCTGCTCTTGTGAAAACCTTGAAAGAGGTGAAATACACAGCCGGGAAGAAAAAACGTTCTAGTAGTCTGCCTAGAAGTGCTGAACTTTATCAAAAGAAGAGAAAACCCTCTCCACTAAATATAAAACAATAAATGTGTGATTTTTAACGCATGTATCCGTCTTTAGATTTGAGTAAATTTGTTTAAAATGCTGTGCCCTTCTTTCGAATCTGAAGAAACGCGAATCTTATCCTTCTCAGACAATTGGCCTCACCGAGTCGATAATTTAAGTCCTGAACGAATGGCTAAAGCTGGATTTTTGTACAGAGGCAGTGACGATTGAGCAATTTGTTTTTATTGTGGCCTATGTATTTATCAGTAGGAGGACACTGACATCCCAGAGATTAAACACGCGAAATACTGGTCCGCGTGCGCCTATCTGGAGAGAACGTTTGGATCTGAATTTATTAACCAACACAGTAATTACCGCATCCCAGAAGAGGAGTTTTTGTCGGGAACGAGATTCGGGTTTGCTACTCCTGAAGAAGCAGCAGATCCAACACTAGCGAGAAACCCCCCAGTTGAAAATGTAGAGCAACCGAATCTAATCCCTGAAGAAAAACAATACGACAAAGAACTTATGTGTAAAGTGTGCTTCGACGCTCGAATTAATGCTCTGATGATGCCTTGTGGGCACTGTTTCGGATGTCTGAACTGCTTGGCCAAGCTTTATTCGAAGGAATGCCCCATATGTCGCGTGGTTATTTTGGATGTGAATCGTATTTATATTGTATAATAAAAACACTCGATTGTATTCAATTCTGTTTATTTCAACATTACACGTAAAACAGTTACAGTTCTATTTCAGTAAATTTTGAATAAAGCGCTCAACAGTTTTATCTTTTAAACTGGCGTTACTAGAGAAATGAGTCATTGTCTCGAATAGAGAGCAACAACGCGAGCGAAATAAGATTTAGTATACGGTATAATGTCCACAGACTTCAGATATCAAACTATGTAGGGTTTTTGAGTTGTAGGTCCAGGATGAGGAGTGAGAATCTAAAAAATCTGTCAAACCATAAACAATTGGATGTAGG
Organism: Trididemnum clinides; assembly: GCA_963675345.1. Taxonomy (NCBI): domain Eukaryota; kingdom Metazoa; phylum Chordata; class Ascidiacea; order Aplousobranchia; family Didemnidae; genus Trididemnum; species Trididemnum clinides. The sequence continues at coordinate 8,351,651 of OY776301.1, forward strand.
CCATAGCTATCAAAAAACTCAGCAGATCTTTGATTGTTGAAGAACATAGGAACCCAGTGTTCTCCCGGGTCAGTGCTCGGATTGGTGTTAACAACACAACTCCCAGGATACTCCACAGTAGGTAGCTGATCTTTAGGATAAACGCCCTTAAAAATCTTTTTTGCGCAGGAGTCATTTTTTAATATCCTCTCAATCTGTAATGTGTCCATCAGAAAAATCAGTCAATACATTTCTATCAGTTGGTCAATCAGCCAATTCTTCATAAATTATGACATTGATTGCTTCTGTTGGAGGAGTGTTAAAGTGTAATTCTAGACAAATGTTTTCGTTTTTCATCAACTCCAGATGCGCACAAGAAGCCCCAGATCTGGCGCAAGAATTCAAAGCTTTTCATAGTTTACGGACAAGAAAAAACTCAGACTTATCACTGCCAACAAACATAAAATTTCATCATCTCCGCAAATTTAGGTGGAAATCTGCACCGTACGGTTTATTTTTCCAATCAAAATAACTATTTGGGACACTCCAAAATTATTATGCTGCAGTCATTACCTCACTTGTACAAAATAAGTGCCCAGACCCGGGTTTGAACCGGGGACCTTTAGATCTTCAGTCTAACGCTCTTCCAACTGAGCTATCGAGGCAGTAATGGCCAGTACGGGGCTCGAACCCGCGACATTAACACGACACTATAACCGACTGAGCTAACCGGCCACTTATTGAAATCCCAGAAATTTCTCTATTAAGTGAAGCAACTGTCTTTGATGTTATGCGTTTAACGTCTGTAAGAAATAATGATTTTAAAATTTTCTTTAAAAAGTATTACAGATTTATCTAGTTACAGTGCTTCGCAACAAGCCTCCAGTTTCAAAATCACAAGCAAAACATTTCTTTTCCTTTCTTACCTACTCATACTTCTTGAGGGGTTGCTGGTAGTTATTGGTTTAGGTGCTGTATCAGTTCTGATGTGCTAAAGTAAGATATTCATGAAAACCGTAAGCTTTAGGCCTGCAATAGTTTATAAGGGCGATTACTGAAATCATATTTTCTTCCTCCTGGACAGCATGGAATTGCATATTTGACAAGAAAACGCTTATGACAAAGACCTATGTATATTAATTTTTTAAAGGTTTAAAGTTTTTCAAATATGATTCTGGCTCCAACATTTGGAGATTCTTCAAAGCTTGCGAGCATGTCGAGATCACAATTGCAACATCTAAAGACAACAAAACAAACAAAAGTTTTAAAGTGAAAAAGAGACTGTAGAAATTTTAAATCACTGGTAACGCTGAATGAAGATTTATTCAAAATAACTTGGCGAGTGCTTGAAAATACGTAGTTTTTGTCTAATTTGTTTCACCACGCTCAACTTTTTACGTCAATACACTTGAATTCATATCAAAATTTAAAAATCTAATATTCATTGGTTGAAAATGCAGTGGGAGACTTTAACATTTCTTTCAGATTTATTCACTTGTTAAATTCTCACCAAATATTGAACACGTTGAGACGACAAAAGATTTTTATCTGACACCCTTGTGAAATATTTAAGTTGAAGTCCACTAAGCTACATTGTGCGCGCTCAATGTACTGGTTTTCGATTTTAGCTTATTACCACAAATCAGTTCAGTGGTCAATGAGCGGACTAATATCTTTCAATCACCACGCATTTTTACATTATTTTTGCACTATGTAATACTTTTGCTGTATGTTTATTCAAAAAATTCTATTTTATTGTGCTTTCAAACTTAAATTTCTTTACTGTGTATTCACATTATTACCTCTGTACATAGCAGTAAAATACAATTTTACCTCAACTACCCTAAAAAGTTTATGTATCCAGTCTAATATTTGACACTACAGATTACCGAAACAACATCAATTATCTTACAAGTTATTTTATGCAACTAAAAATCAAACGTACAAATATGGTAGTAGTTAGAACGTATTAGACCTGGGTTTGATTTCTTTGTCAAAGACTTTTAAGTGATTATAGCTTAGTGCTCAGTATGAAAGACCGACCAGTTTGTTTGTTTCATTGTGTTTTACACTACAGATAGGCGATGGGTTCGGTGTACCACCTGTAAACTTATAGGCGTAAACTTCTATCGCCACTACACGTAATTTCAAAAACCACCTTATTACTACTTTTCATCTCCTATTTTGTTTTATTTGCAGTACAAATTGATATCTTTCTAGTGATTGTCTCTAACATATTGTTGCATAACATCCAGGTTACATCAATTTTGTGTATGAGAAAACTTCCTAGTTTACAACTGGTGGCCACTAATCTAAGGGTAATTGATAATATTACCTTGACAGGAAACGTTTGTGCTGTATAGAGATGGGTTATTCTGAACAATTAAATCTCATTTCTACATTAATCTTTGCTAATACGTGAAACTGCAAGCAACCTTAATAAATAATAAACATTTCAAATTTTGAACGTTTTTGACTTTTTTAAGAATTAAAATCTGTAAATGCGATGTAATACTTTCAAATAATGAAGGAATACAGTGTGTCCAAAAAATCGGTATCGTTCAAAATATTCACGTATTTTCTATGATTTTTTCACAATAAGTCAGTACCGTTCAAAATATTCACATATTTTCCATCATTTTTTCACAATTTTTCACAAGAGGCGTGTGAGTTATAAATCTATTAATAAAATGCGAAAGAAAACAGATCCTTTTTCGAAATCAGTCTTGCAAATTTAGAGCTTCAGACAATTCAGATTGACAAATAAATAATTGCCGCAGAACAGAACGACAGATTACAGCAACTATACACATATAAAAAACTATTCTTTTAATGCAAATTTGCTTATTCGTGACATAGCCCCCCTCCAAAAATCCGTTTTCAGCTAAACTTTGAAGTGTTTTTTGCTAAAAAGGCGTTGATTTCCCCAAGATGGAACAAATTGAGTTATCAGTTCTTTCAAAAATTAAATCGCGAATTAGGATCAACCTCGCAATACCCCTAAAAACTGGCCTATTTAATAAGCATAAACTTATTTTGTTTGGGAAGTAGGGGGTGGAGAAAGGCACTTTTATTTCAAAACGAGGTTGAGAGCTTTTTTGGAGATTAATTTTTTCTGCGTTACTTTTTGGCTGTGTTCAGCTCCAAATAGGTGTGAAAATCACTTTTGATGCATATTTTCAAAGATTCTTTCAAAGATTGCAACTTGTTAGCCACTCATATTTATGATAGACCTTACTATTTAATTTTCAAACTCACATTTTTTCTTTACTTGCACCAGGTTCTCCTATAATTAACTCTGGGGTACCTCTGCCATTTGCTTCGATTTGAACTTTTTCAGAATGGATGAATTGTGAAAATTTAATGTTTGAAACAGCAACAGAATTTGTATCACAGCAAGAAATCCTGTTTGTTTATTTAAAGGTATGATGAGGATTAAGAATTTATAAGTCTGTAAAAACTTCTAATCTCATAACTTTCCCTTCCACTCCAGTGTTTGACATAAAAATTTTATTTATTAACTAGGTCTAATGCATTAGTTGACAAGGTAAGATCAATTTTTAGGCCAACTTGCAGGTTTATGTACTAACAAACATACAATTGAGCACAATGCACAAGATCTGATGATTGCTTAACGTAACTGATCAAATTCAATCTATATTTAAAAACGTGCATACGGGTAGGACAGCAGATAAGCCTAGGTTTGCACTACCAACAGTTGGTACAATATCTAGCTAGCTCACAACCAATCGTGTAAAAAGTAGTTTAAAACTGAAATCAAGTAAAAGTATAGTTACTGGCGGTGAAACTACTGTCAGCGCTGAGAAACCGTTCAAACTGTTAATATTTTCTTTTTCTTTTTGGCAACCCTGCAACTTGTTTTTCGCTTAGCGTGGTCTATCATTTTGTTTTAAGCAACCGTGTTTTTGTGCTACAACGCGTCATTTTTATCTTAATTAATCGCCTGAAGACTAATAGTTACGGACTAAATTTGCTTGGAGTCCGCTTAATTAGTTGCTAGTAGCCTACTGATATTTTCGGTTTAAAGCCGATTTGCAGAAAGGTAAGGGTAGGCTAGGAATAAAATCTGCTGGTTAAAACTGTACCGGTACTGAAAATTAGTGTGTCAGAGGTGTACATCGGATCCGGAGCCGGATTTCAAAATCAGGATTATCCGGTTTTTTCGTCGGATTCGGATTGGATTCGGATTGTAAATTTTTGAATTTTTGGATTCGGATTCGGATTTTGGTTTTATAACTTGGTTAGAAAGAGCCGCTAAGGGAGGTGAAAAACTACCGGTAGAACTTTTCTACCCATGTGATGTGGAATGTGAATACGAATTTCAAAGATCATGTTTACCCTCACTCCCATAGGCAGGAGTCATTTAGCGGGCAACAACAGGCAGTGTTGCCTGAATTTTGGGTTGGAGGTTGCTGCCCGGGAGCTGATGACTTTTTTTTTTTTTTGGAGGTCAACGTCTGGTAAATATTGCGGTCCAAGTTTGCAGAATTAGCGGTTGCGGAATTGAGTGTAAATTTGCGGTGCCCAGCTCTGGTTATTATGACATCAAAAGCAAATATAGGAATTTTTAATTTTCAGGATTCGGATTATAATTTTTGATTTGTTAGGAGTCGGAGTTGGATTCGGATTTGCATTTTTCGGATTAGGATTAGGAGTCGGATTCAAAATTTTTGACTCCGTACACCTCTGCTATGAAACCTAAGATATATTTTGCCTGTGTTTTAGCTGAGTGTACAAGGTTTTTTAGTTGGTTGTTGTCTGTCTTGTTTGTCCAAATGAAGTGCTGTGGATCCGTGAAGTGTGAAGGTCACTGATTGCAGTAGGCAAAAAGACAAAAGCCTGCTACTTCCCATCGGCTCTTTTGAATAGGATCCGCGTTGGCGTAGTCACGGGCTGCTGAGCCTTACAACTACTTAAAGTAGAAAGTACTGACCCAAGAAACTTATCAAGTAGAAGTAAAAAAGTGGTGATCCTAAAAATGATTAAAAAGTAGCGTTACAAAGTATCAATTGCGCGCTCTTGCTGTTGAGGACTTGTGCCATAGAGCAGTGCTACGCAAACTGTGGTACGCGTACCGCTGCTGGTACGCAAGCAGATGACTGCCGGTACGTGGCCAGTTGGAAAAGGAGTATGCGGAGTATTATTTACATTGATCAGACCATGTTTTCTCACAGTAGTCTGAGTATTTTTTGTTCTAAGTGTAACTTCACTTACTTTCTTAGGCTTTCACGACTATATGGCATTTCTTTTACATTTACTGACATGGCAATCTTTACTGGAAGACAGGACAACGTTCAAACTGCTCTCGCAGCTGGAACCCGACTAGTGTGAAAGAAAAAAATGCGTTGGCTAAGAAGCAAAATCTATTGTTACAACGCAAAAAAGTTTTATTCCACTACTGTTATCCTTTGTCTTCAACAGCTAGCTATAGTTAAACGCAACAAATTAATGTAGACTTTAGAATACAGTATGGTTTAGCAGTGAGTTGAATGTGTTTGTTGGTAGTTTTGTTGAAAGTTAGTAGTTAGAACTTTTAAAATACTAATTTTAATTTATCTTGCTAAGTTTCTTAATAGGATAACAACCTTACTAACCAGAAACAGCAAAGTTAGTAATTACTTTAGTAAAATAATAGCTAATTTTGCTAGTCTTCTATCAGCTAGTAGAAAGTTCTTAATGAGTCAGCTTGTAGAAAGCATAATAGCCTACGCTTTTATTAGCAAAACATGCTGCAGATACTTTGTTTTTTAGAATTTAAATTACCAAGTTAATCTCACTTGCAAACTTTTGAATTAAAGTGAAAGCAGAATTTCCGAGGTTAAGTAATATTGCCATAAAACCACTACTTCCATTTCCTTCCACATATCTTTGCGAGAGTTGGCTTTTCGACTATGACTTATGTAAAGGGAAAGTGCAGAAATGCATTCAATATCCATGCTCCTTTTCGAGTAGCACTGCCTTCCATTGAACGGAAATTGGATTAGCTAATAGAAAAGCATGCCCATACATTGCATTAGAGGATTGAAATAAAAGCATTTTTGACTTTGTTTATGATACAGTTGTTGTTTAATAAATAATACTTGCTTTTGTCTATTTTTTCCGTTTGAAATACATAACTGGTACGTCGAATGACAGACAGTGCGCTGCTGGTACACTATATTAAAAAGTTTAAGTAGAACTGCCATAGAGGATGTCCATTTAACTCTCAATCGATAGATTATGGGTTCAATTGTCTACCATCGCGTATTCTATATTTAGATGCCATTGTGAGAAAATTATTAGCGGATTGGTTGATATACGCAACTTTGCGACTTTGATGCAAACTGCTTTGTTGTAATCGTTAAGGCGTGTCAAAATATGACCTCTTGATTATTTTGTCAAATGTTACAGTAAAGGGTAAGGGCACAAAAAAGATTTAATAGTAAAAATTTCTTATTTTATAAAATTGTAATCATGCTATGAAAGAAAAAAACACTAGCTGTTTAGTAGTCACTTGTACAAATTCCCAAAACTGCCACACCAGAATTTTAGTTACTGCCTCTAATTCGACCTGAACCCTTTGTTTAAATTAGGTTATTTAGTAATTAAAATTGATTTTGTCTCAGCAAAACTGTAATTGGCTAGGTTATGGTTGGGATACTTTTTATACAAGTCGCCATCATTGTTTCCCTAAACACTATTTTTTGTATTATCCACAAATGACTTAACTGATAGCACCATACCACAATCAATAATCATAATTTAAATCAATTAACTAAAATTGTACTTTATTAAAAAACTGTCCAAACAAACCAGAAACAAAACTTGCTCATCACTATCAACTTTACAGAAATAAAACACACACTGCTCAATTTCAATTCCTTAAGTTTTACAATAGACAATTTGCAAATTAAAATCCGAATAAATTTCTTAAATCTGCCTGAGTTAATCCAAATTCCTACTCATTTTTGCTGCATATACAAAAGTAAGACCGGTGGTTATAAATAAGCATAGTAGGCATAGTACTGGCACAGTAAACATTGTGCAGGGGCTGTAGGCATAGTACAGACATAGTAGGCATAGCACAAAAACAGTAGGGAGGTGTGCGACCGAAAACCAGTCACACCAATATAACGAAGCCTTACTTCTTTCCTTTCAAAAAAATTAATTTTAAATTTCATGAGTTTAGATTAAGCATTGAGTAGATACAATAAGATTTTACATTAAAAGCTCTTGTTACCATCCCTATGCATGTACTATGCCTACTATATCTGCAATATGCCTACTATACTAGTGCTATGCCGATTTATAACAAAGCCAAGCCTGTCGTTTGCTGTTGCCTAGTCTTTACTGTTGCTGCCTACTGCCTGTTTCTGCTATCTTCAATATCACGATTACTAAGGATATTCTGCTACACATCTTGTTGGTTAAGGTCGAAATCTGAGAGAGAAAGAAACAGCCCACAATGCAAGCATATACAACAATGTCTCCAATATTAAAATACACTACATCAAAAGCACATAAGCAGCAAACGAAAAAACAAAGGCAAAATATATCTTAGGTTTCATAGCAGAGGTGTACGGAGTCAAAAATTTTGAATCCGACTCCTAATCCTAATCCGAAAAATGCAAATCCGAATCCAACTCCGACTCCTAACAAATCAAAAATTATAATCCGAATCCTGAAAATTAAAAATTCCTATATTTGCTTTTGATGTCATAATAACCAGAGCTGGGCACCGCAAATTTACACTCAATTCCGCAACCGCTAATTCTGCAAACTTGGACCGCAATATTTACCAGACGTTGACCTCCAAAAAAAAAAAAAAAGTCATCAGCTCCCGGGCAGCAACCTCCAACCCAAAATTCAGGCAACACTGCCTGTTGTTGCCCGCTAAATGACTCCTGCCTATGGGAGTGAGGGTAAACATGATCTTTGAAATTCGTATTCACATTCCACATCACATGGGTAGAAAAGTTCTACCGGTAGTTTTTCACCTCCCTTAGCGGCTCTTTCTAACCAAGTTATAAAACCAAAATCCGAATCCGAATCCAAAAATTCAAAAATTTACAATCCGAATCCAATCCGAATCCGACGAAAAAACCGGATAATCCTGATTTTGAAATCCGGCTCCGGATCCGATGTACACCTCTGTTTCATAGTCCCTAAACCAAACAGGCTGTTTACGAATTCTTCGGCAACGATTGGATGGTGAACAAGCTTTTAGACTACGATGGGCTTGACGAGCAGTGATAGCCGGATTGTTAGTGTCAGGAAACGTAACAGTGGAAAGCACATAGTCATAAATATCAACATCGCCAGATTGGATAATGTGACTGTGGTTTCGGCGAATATACAAACAGTTTCTGCGATAACGAGAACTATTTTCAGTTTGAATCACGTAGGAACGCAAACCGAGTTTTTCAACGACTTTACCACTTTGCCATCCCTCCTTATCCGGGCTTTAAAAATACACATTTTGATTAAAGGTGCAAAAGAAATAGCGACTTGGTAGGTGTAGATTTATCACGAGTTAACTTCACAGTATTGCGGCGTTTACAACGTCGTTCAAAATCAAAATCGGCCCATTTTTTAGTAAGAACAGGAATAACAGTGCGTGTGGGTCGTCCAAACATAATATCAGCCGGTCTTGCTAGTATATCTCGTCGTGGTGAGTTGCGAATTTCTAATAAAGCAAGCCATTGGTCCTCATGCTGCTTAGAGGTACGCATAAGCATGGTTTTATAGGTCTTGACAGCAGCCTCAGCTTTGCCATTACTTTGTTGATGGCCAAAAGATGATGTAAGGAGAAGAATGGACCATTTATTACAAAGAGATTTAAACTCGTCGCTTACGAACTGTCGTCTGCAGTCAGAAATTCACTAGGAAATACCGTATCAACAAAAACGACGTTTTAGAGCAATAATGACGTCACGACTAGAGATGATAGGCATTACATCAATTTCGGCGAAATTCGAAAAGTAATCAACAGTTACAATTAGGTGATGTTTTATATTAAGGTCAAAAATATCGACACCTACTTTTTCAAAAGGATACGAGCCTTCCCCATGTAACAACAAGGGTTCTTTGAACATTACAGGGTTTTGAGCGTTGGCAAATATTACAAGATTGGGCTAGCTGTCGTTGCTCGTTTGGCAATCCTAGCCAACATGCAGTTTCTTTTGCCCGCCGAATCATTCTACCTGCGCCAGTATGTGCGGCATGCAGTCGGGCTTTCATCAAAGGGCGTAAACACTTAGGAATAAAAACACGTTCACCGTTCATAATCACACTATTGTCAAAACTTAAAGTATCACGAATTGCAAAATACGGTTTGACTAGGGTATGCAAAGAATTTTTGTCATCAGGCCAGCCATTTTTAATTACAGACAGTAAGAGTTGTGACTCTTCAACGCTAATTGTGGTTTGAGCAACAGCCAATAAGGTGTCATCATGTATTTCTTCGCATACGGGGTCTGCGGAAAATTGAGCTATCCGATGTCGGGTGTCATTGAGCTCTGGGTATGCTCTGCTTAGAGTGTCATCAAGTACTAAAGCACTACCAGGAATATAAGCAAATTCAATATCATAGCAATTAGCACGTACAGCAAGGGTTTGTAAACGTTTTGGAGCTTGGCTCAAATGTTTTTAAAATAGTCTCCAACGGGCGGTGATCATTGTGTATTAGCACTTTTCGGCCGTAGGTGTACTGGTCAAAACGTTCAAGACCAGAGAGCAGTTCTTTTCCTATTAATGCCCTGTTGCGCTCTGATTTCGTAAGTGCTCTAGAGGTGTACTCAATGGGCTGGTCATTTTGTAGTAGGACAGCACCAATGTCATCTTTTGAACTGTCGACTTGAGGTACAAGATCTAAATTCTGGTTAAAAAAGGCGAGCATTGGAGGCTGAGAAATTGCGTGTTTTATTGCTTGGAGCGCATTTTCATATTCAGGACTCCAGTTGCAAGCAATGTCTTTCTTGGTCAAGTGTCTCAGAGGCTCTAACATTTGGGCGAGAATTTGTATAAAACGAGCCAGGTATTGTATCATGCCACAGAATTGTTTCACACTATGAACGTCGGTGGGTGAGGGCATGCCACGTATGGCTGTGATTTTGGTAGGACCGGCTTGTATGCCTTCTTTTGTAATGAGGTGACCTATGAAGGTAATTTCAGTCTTGCGCATGTCGACCTTTTCATCATTCAGCATGATGTGCTTTTCTCGGCAGCGCTCATACAGTTTATGCAAGTTTGCGTCATAATCAATCAAAGCATTTTGATGGGTGACACCGCGTCCAATGACTATTAAATCGTCAGCAACAGCAAAAACACCGGGTAAATCAAAAATAGTATCATTTAGTTTACGTTGAAAGATTTCACTGCTCACTTTTAACCCGAATGGCAGTCGTTTCCTTCGAGAGCAACCAAATGGTGTTATCATAGTAGTCAACTTTCTAGAAATGTCATCCAGTTCAACGTGCCAATATGCATGCTTAACGTCTAATTTACTGAAAACTTTTGCATTATGAAGCTCAGGCAAGATATCATCAAGAGTGGGCAGTTTAAAGTATTCGCGTTTTAGAGCCGTGTTAAGTGGTTGTGGGTCAATGCAAATTCAAAATGAATCATTTTTTTTATTCACTACAGCCATTTGGCTTACCCATTGGGTGGGTTCAGAAATGGGTGCAATTACACCTTTGTTAACAAGGCTGTCTAGTTCAGCTTTGACTTTGTCATGAATAGCTACAGGTAACCTACGACAAGGCAATACACGAGGTCTCACTGCGGGATCAACCGTAAGTGAAGCATATTCTAAATGACCCAAATTATTATTAGTCACTCTGGCAATAAATACATCAGAGTTTACAGTAACTAAGTTCTTCGCCGTACAATATCTAGTCCTAACAAAAATTGCAAATCATTGTTCACAACAAGAAAATTGACAGGAAATACATTATTAGTTTTAGCATTTACAACATCAAGTGTGGTCTCACCAGCAACATAGATTGTAGATTTGCTTTACATAGTCAATGCCTTAGAGCATGGTTTTACCTGCTCTTTGCGCACGAATTTTTTGCAGATTGTATTAACATTGGCGCCCGTGTCTAGTTCAAAACGAACTTGGCAGTCATTAACCTGCAACAGCGCAGTCAATCGTTCGACGTCTTCTTTCGACTTTATTGTGTGCAGATATTCTTCTGTCGATGATGAGGCAGATTCAGTGTCTTCTTATACTTTAGTATAGGCGTCGACTCCCGTGGGGAGCGAGGGGCACCGCCCCTTGGATATAAATTACGAGTGGACGAAATATGCCCGGCCCCCTCAGATTTCATCTGTTTGATTTGTTTCGATATTAAAATCTGCCGACTGTTAAATGTAGAAAAAAACACGCGTGCATTAGGCCGCGAGCGCTTTTTTTGTGTTTTGAGTATAAACGAAAAAGTTATGGACATCTTTTATAATTTCGCGAAAAGATACGTAAATACTTTGTAACGTTTTAATATGTTGATGTGATTTAAAAAAAACACAAATGCGGAAGGTCACTTTGACAATACTAATATGTTGGATTGCTACACTGCTAAAAGTTTAGGTGGGAGATAAAAAAAAAATGCGACAAAGTTTTGCAATAGGTTACAATCTAAAGCGCCGTCTGAAACAATCAGAAGATTCCGCAGCAAGTATGTAACAGTGCATAAGTTGAATCTTTTTTGACAAAAGTAAAACCTAAAGCTCTTATTTTCGCTTAGCTTAAAAGTTTGAATGTACATGGTAATTTGGAAAAGCACAAAACGTCGCATACATAAAATGACTTTAACATTTTTTTGAATTTCAAACAGTGATATAAAATTTGGTTTTGATTTGACCTTAACTTGACATCCTGACAATTTCTACTTCACGCTTTACGGAAATGTTTTTTTTTAAACATTTCAAAATAAAAAGTAACTTCAAAGACCTTGCGTTTAAAGCGAAAAACGTTTTTTCAATAATTTTAAAAGAGCAGCTATAGTACAAATAGGAAAGTCTTTGAGATGAAATTCATTCTCGGTGAAAATGGTGCAAAACGAAACGTCAATCTGCTATTAGTGCATTTTTTATACCAGTTGATAAGAGAATTACGGACTCAGAAACTGAAAGCGAGTCAAATGTCAGAAGCGGATCATCACTTGATAGTAGCACTTCAGATCAAGCTTCAACTTCAAAAAATGAAGTCGCAAGAAATGTAATAGCATTAATGGACCAGATCAGTGAAGAAAGTGGTAACACCATTCCGACTCTTCCTATGCCGTTTGATATCAACAGGTTGCCAAACGAACTTTCAACTTGTGAAGGTCGCAGCTTACGAAGAGAATGGTTTACAGATTTTGCATGGTTGCATTGAAACGATGATGGAACATGTCATTGTTCAAGTTGTTTCTGGGCCATTAAAAGCAATTAACTTTCAAGAAAATATAAAGAAGGAATTCAAAACAGTAAATGGGTTGAAGTAGTACATGGTTGGCAAGATTGTCGCAAAGGAAAGTGTGTGCTTAAAATTCACAGTCGTTCTTCGTGTCATCTAGCAGCAAGTAATGCATTGCAAGTACGTAAAACAGTTTTTCTTTGTATTTATTTTTACTTTTAACTTAATTTATCTCTATTTGTTTTTTGACGTGCAAAACGATATCACTAAGTTCATTCGCGTTTTTTTTTAAATTTAATTTCAGCAGTATTAAACGTCCTTTTCATTTCGTATTGCAGCATTATGGTTAGGTTAGTTTTTGTCCAGTTGGTAATTCATGTTTCACTCATAAATGTTGAACCTTTATGTTAAACAGTCACCAAAGAGTGCGGAAATAAGCATAGTTTTTAAAGCAAGTCGCAAATATTTATATGCGGGCTTATTTTTCTTCATGACATTAAGCTTTATTTTCATTTTAAATAGCGCTTTTAAAAATGTCCAGTTTATTTATGAAGTGAATATTACTCGCCTTATACGCTTGAGCAGGTTTAATGCGACTAAAAAGATATTTAAGCTTGGCTATTTCTTGTTAGCCCAAGAACAAAATTCACATCACCAGACAGTAAATAATTTCATTGCAACTATTACTGGTTTTACAGATTGCTTTTGATGATTCCAACATCCAAGTAATACCCAGAAAAAGGACGACTGAAGAGCAATCCGAAAATCGCTTAGCGCTCACAACTGTATTTGATTGCGTGCGTCTCAGTGGAAAGCAAGGAATTGCATTACGAGATCATGGCGACGAAAAAAAAAACAGGAAGCTTTTGGAATTTACTGTGGTTGGTAGGCCGCTACAATAACGACGTAAATAGTTATTTGAATTCGGAATCAAAAACCAAGTTTATGTCTACTTTTATTGTGTGGGCCATCAACTAAACCTGGTTTGCCAAGATGCTTGCACTGAAGTTTGTGTGGTGTCGCATGTCATCATAATTGTCAATAAAGTTGTGACATTTGTGAAAGAGTCGTTAAAGCGCTGTTCATGGTTCGCAGCCATTCAAGCTGCTTCTGGAGAATCTGCAACGTTTAATCTTCGACCTTTGTGCAACACAAGATGGATTCTGCGAAAAGACTGCATAGATGTATTTTTGATCAATTACAGCAATTTAATGAACTCCATGGAAGAAACGAGTGGGAGACCTTGAAGTCTCAGGAACTGTAAGGTTAGCAGCATTTGCTCACTTGCTTAATCTTGAGAAATTTGAAATGTACAGGGTGTTTCATCTCAGTATGTTACTCTAGAAAATCTCATATTTCAGTAACTGGCAAAATTAACAGGATGAAATTGGTTTCGTTGGAAAGGTAAAATCTCCAATTTTGTTGCTGCGGTGGTTTCGCCAGACCATTTTTATGTCACAATCAAGGTTTAAGCTTTTTGCGTAAAATGCCGTTTCTACCGATTTGCCTCTTATTTGCTTAAAATGTCTTTTACTGGAATGCAGAAAGCGTTTTGTGTTTTGGAATTTGATAAAAACAACTTGTGGACAAGTGTTCAACGTAAATTTTGGACAGGATTTTCAAGGAAGTCATCAGATCGACGTATCATACAGAAATGGCACGCGAAATTTAAGGAGGAGGGATGTTTGTGCTCCCGAAAAAAAATTGCGTGTAACCAAGGGCTGGTATATTGAACATTTATAAAAAGTTTAATAAAACGTTTATTTTTTGATTTTTGAGTTCAAATTTTTGCTGCGTAAACTTAGGATCATTAGTTTTCAAAAAAAAAGTTTGGTTTTCATATCTTTTACAGTTATTGAGATATAAGTGGCATAAAGTGACAAATTGAGATGAAACACCCTGTATTTTGTTCTCCGTTTATTGCAACGATTGTTTTGTATCATCCATCCGATTCATGTAAAATGCCAATCGCGTCATGCTATAATAGGCGAATTGAACATGTGGATTCAAGAACTTGCAAACGCTCTATCTCTTGAACTCGATGACTTTCGGAAGGAACTTTTTGTCGAAAGCAAACAACAAGCTCTTTTTTTAAAAATAAATTTGCCTGTAATTCCTCGAGTTCGTCACGCTGTTACTGACGAAGATGTACAAAGTTTTTACACAAACGTGTTCAAACAAGTTTTGGAAAAAGCCGCAAGTTCATTGCTACGCCGTTATCAATCGCGACCGCTGCAAATGTCAAATTTATTACGCCGTCTTGTTGAAGATAAAACCATGTCACATGACGATATTGAAGAGGCAAGCGTGTTCTACGGTGACTGGGATTCTGCAGACATCACACGCGAGCGTCAATTATTGTTTGCGTGGTTGAAAATAATGGAGTGCCCCATTTCGATCGCTGAAATTTGTTAAGCAGTTCAAAGAAAATCGGGCAATACTTGACATGGCACCCAATTTCATTAGCGCTTTAAAAACGTACATTGTCCTCCCAAGATCCACTTGCGAGGCTAAGCGATGTTTTTCTACTTTACGAAGATCAAAAACTTGAATATGCTGTTATTCTGGCTACCAGGTATTTTTGATAAATTCCTTTTGTTTAGCTCTTCTGGTAATGATAACGTTTATTCAAGTTGATACAAGTTCTTACTGAGCATGCAAAAAACTTCAATATCCGTCAACGTTTCGAACAGCTATACAGCTGTTCTTTATCAGGACCAAAGCACGAGTGAGGCAATCTAAATAGCGTGCTACGCAATCGAAAGAAAAAGGCAAAACAAAAAGTTTAAAAGCGAATACCGTATATACCCGTGTATAAGTCGAGTTTCTGGGACCCGATTTTAAGATAAAATTTCAGGGGTCGACTTATACACGGGCAATGTTTTTGGACATGTTGCTGCTGAGTCGAGTTGTATGTGGTATGAAAAGAAAACTCCATTATTACCGGTACTTTATTACCATACATCATTAATACTGGCAAACATGCAATATACAAATATGTTAAAGTACACAGTATACGGTAGTATTGACTTAACAGTAGTCCAACAAAAAGTTTATTCAAATCCTTTTATCCCCAAACAATTTAGTCCACTCCTCAAAACCGCAAGTATTGGTTGCATCATCATAGAAGTCGTTATCACTGTCAAGTGGATCATCAGAATCATCGTTTGTCTCTTGAACGGAGTAGCAAACACGTGATTGCTTAATGCACGTGTTAAATTGTTCAATCAGCTACCCGATTTGTGCTTCAAGTTACTAGTAATTATTCCAAAATATTCGCAAATTGCGGAGTCGACTTATACACGGGAAATACCTTTAATGATGCAATTTCTTGTCTTAAAATGCGTATCGACTTATACACGGGGTCGCCTTATACACGGGTATATACGGTAATAAACAACTGTAGATTACGCCAAATTATCATATATTTTAGAATAAAAAAAGATTCAAGAAATCGGCGTTTGGTAAAATCTATTTCAAAGGTCAAAATTTTGCTATGATCCCAGTCAACTCGATGATCTTTGGTGATGACATGAAGAGTTGATCTGTAGTACAGAATTTGAAAATTGCAGAAAGTAGAGTATTCATTCTCGAAGCTTTTCGTCTGACACTTTTCAAGAGAATTCGTCAGAAATAGAGTGAAAAGGTGAAGTGAGTCACTTATATAGAGACACAGTTGACGAAAAAGAAAAAAAGCTCTATCATGATTGGCAAAAGAAGCGACCAATAGAAGGAGCGGAAACTAATGTGTGATTTTTAGACCATAAACGAATTCCTTTTGTTTGCATAAATTTAGTTTGGATGTTTTAATGTACGTGGCTTCAAGGGTGGAAAGGTGAAAAGAAGTACGGCCACGGGCAAGAATTGGTGACGACATGCTTAACCAACACCGTTTTTTTATTAAAATTGTTGTCATCAACTTTTTCCAGATTTGCTGGCCTCAAATCCCTTTTATGCTCAGCCAATCTTGTTTTGCAAGCCCTTCCAGTTTCCGCAATGAGGATACCAGTGCGATCTCGACAAGGAATCTAGTAAACTACACCAGGTCTAGATGACTTTTCCACCGAGTCTTTTGCCTTTGGTAACATGTCTTTTGAAGTTAAATGCGGTTTGCTACAAACCAAAATTCCTACGTTTCTTAAAATTTTTGACAAAGCCTCAAAGTATCTTAGAACATAAGGCAGCACAACACGTGTTTTAATTTCCCTGTTATTGGCAAACGATAAATTTGCTTTTGTTTTCAAACTTTTTACTGTGCGTTTTAGAAACCACTTTGCACAATCATTCTTTTTTAAAGCTTCCATAATTTTTAAAGTTTCTAATGTTTTATTTGCCCGCTTGGAATTTAATTGTGATTGAGCTCTTTGTAAAAGACACTCTACCAGTTCTTGCTTCTGACTCATGGAATGCGCTGAGTTAAAGATTAGATATCTGTTAGTGTGCGTTGGCTTTTTATAAATCTTTGTCATTAACCCCCCACTAGTTTCTCGAGTAACACAGACATGCAAAAAAGGTATGAAATTGTTGGTCTCATGTTCTATGGTAAATTTTGTACTAGCTTCAATGTTATTAACATGATTATGAAATTCATCAACCTCTGTTTTTTTAACAATAACAAACGTGTCATCAACATATCTCCTCCAAAATTTGGGTGGGTTTAAAAAGGTTGACATTGCTCCTTCCTCTACATTTTCCATCACTAAATTTGCGATTATGACGGAAACAGGTGAGCCCATCGCGACACCAAACATCTGACGATAAAGTTTACCACGAAAATAAAGATACGTATTATCAAGACACAAATTTAATGCAGTCATAATATCAGTTAGGGTAAGGTCAGATCTGTTATCAAGGATGTCATCCTTTTTTAATCGTTCTAACACAACGGTTTTGGCCACATCAACTGGTATTTTAGTAAACAAAGAAATGACCTCAAACGAAACCATGCATTCATCATGATTGATTGTCAAATTTTTTAATTGTTCTACAAATTTATAAGAATTCTTCACAGTAAAACTACAGTAGATTCCGCTTAATTGAGCCGCCGGTTAATCGGGTCAGCCGTTTAATTGGGCCAAATTGTTAAGAACAAAATCCAATCAAAGATAATGCACTGCCTTAAATCCCCATAATCGGGCCACTATTCCGCTTAATCGGGACACAACTGTAGTCAGACACACACTGGTTTAATTGCAAAACCGCTTTTGTAATGTAATAGAACTCAATATCACAAAGCCAACTATATTATGTAAAAATTGAAAAATACAGGCGCAAATTATTTTGTCATTTCATGCCTTTGGACATGGTAATTGTTGTGTTTTGTTGCAAATTTTGTGAAGTCCCAAGCAGAGATGCCACAAAAAGAATTAACAATTGCTGAAAGGGTTGTTGTCTTAAGAAAAATTAGAGAGCAACCTCCAAACATCAGTCATCGCCAGCTAGCTGAGATAACTGGTGTACCAAGGACAACCCTGGCACAGATACTGCAAGACTTCGGATAATCGGGTCAGCCGCTTAATCGGGCGAAATGGTGCTTATCCCGATGTGACCCGATTAAGCGGAATCTACTGTATTGGCGCGGACTAGCGTTGTCAATAAAACAGCGATGAACTTGGACAAATTATAAAGCGGTGAATTTATAAAGGAAACAATAGGTCGAAATGGAAAACCAGTTTTATGAATTTTTGGTAACCCATAAACGCGTGGAGCAATGGAATCAGTGCTGTGTAAATAACAATAGGTCTGATGTGAAAAGCGATTTTTTCGTAAAAAGCATGTAAACAAATTTATTAAGTTTACGTTCAACATTTCCTGTTAGGTCAAATTTCAAGGGGGTGAATGTGTTACTGTCACTTGGCAAATCATTATTTCTTGAATCATAATCAAATTTGTCTAAAACCACAGTGCAGTTTCCTTTGTCAGCATGTTGTTTATTATTCGCTTTTAAACTTTTTGTTTTGTCTTTTTCTTTCGATTGTGTAGCACACTATTTATATTGCCTCACTCGCGTGCTTTCGTTTATTATTAGTCCTGATGAAGAACAGCTGTATAGCTGTTCGAAACGTTGACGGATATTGAAGTTTTTTGCATGCTCAGTAAGAACTTGTATCAACTTGAATAAACGTTATCATTACCAGAAGAGCTAAATAAAATAAATTGATTAAAAACTTGTTTACGCTCGACAATTACTCAGCAACGTTTAAACGATTTAACCGTTTTAACCAAACATCGCAATGAAACGGAAGCACTGGATTTAGACGAGGTCGTAACAGAATTTGCTTCTAGGTCTCAAATGCGCCAGAACAAGTTTGGAGTAAAAGTTCAATAATCCGAGCTCATTTTTATCTTAACTTGTACTTGTTGTTTGTTTGTTCTGTATGTTTATTTCCAATGGTTGCTAAAAAAAAAACTTTTTGATATTTTTCAATCATCAATATTTGTTTTTTTTGCCCCCCAAGAATTCGCTTGTATCAAAAAAAAAATCGATGCCTATGGACTTTAGAGTGACATTTTGCTCTGAAATAATTGCAGCCTTCACATTTTTTGCAAGTTTTCCCATAAGCAGCGCAAGAAGATTTGCCTTTCTTGGGACTAAAACCACAAAATCTGCAGTCAGCTACCGCATCAGCATCAACTTTCTTACTGGAATGCCTAGCAGAGTCAAACTGTCGAGTGGATGCTTCTTCACGTTCGGTCACTGTGAATAATATTATTTTGTTATCCGTGCATCTGCCTCGATTGGGTTTGGAACGCACCAAAGGTTTACAAATTTGGACAGCTTTACCCAGTGTGAGCGGATTCTCACGTAACAGTACTTGGCGGAGTCTAGTAGATACAGAAAAATAATTTTATCTCGCAAGAGTCGATCTTTCATGGTACCAAAATTGCAAGAGCCTGCCTTGCTTCAAAGATCAGTCAAAAAGTAATCCAAACTAGTACCTGGTTTCAAATCGATATTCCAAAATAGATGTGCGTCCAAGGAATTATGCTTTTGTAGCGATTTGGTGGACCATGGTAGGTAGGGTTGAGCCACGAGAGCAAACGGACAAAGAGGACTGACGACTGATTCTGTGGCTGTCTATCACGTCGATAGTGCAGTTAGTTCTTTATTGAATCGCACTTCGCTCACACAAGATTGGACTTTCACTTATCAGCGATACAATCACTTTACTTGCAGTAAAACTCGATTCACTTATTCAGACTTGACCGATTGACCGAATAATATCGAATAACGAATCGAATGACCCAATACCGAGAAAAAAGCAGTGCTGACACTTTATACTTACACGTAGCGGTGACGTAATAATGATCAGCCGCTACACTTTTGAGGGTTGCAGTAGGCAGCTGTCTTGTTGAGTAATTATTCCTGGGTCCTCTTTATTTTCAACTTCGATATAACAAACTGTTTTGCAGCGCTTATTATGCCTGGTCCAGCACAGTTCAGAGTGATATGCACTTGGTCACGTTTTTGGATTTTTCATTAGCGCCAGAAACTATGAGATACACATCTATTTGTTCTCTCTACTTCTGATGATCTTCGGCCAGTGTGTTAGAATAGATATTCAAAAGCTCAGGAAGTCTTAAGTTGCTGATATCCATTGCTTCATGCAATCCCAAGACTAGTGCAATCAGCACGTGATATAAGCTAATCAGCAACTTGTCCAGATAGCTTCAAATTTAATCAATATTAGGTTAAAGCATCAGTAATCCATTAAAAACATCACATAGCTACCGCCATGTTTACTGTTGCTGCCTACTGCTTGTTTCTTCTATCTTCAATATTATCATTACTATGGATATTCTGCTATATATCTTGTTTGTCAAGGTCGAAATCTAAAAGAGAAAAAACCAGCACTACCCACAATGCAAGCACATAGAACGTTTCCAATATTAAAATACACTACATCAACACCTAGTGTTGCCCCTAAAGATTGTGCGAAAATGACCACACTTAAAAACTATTTATCTGTTAATGTGTGGAATGTAACCCAGAAAAATCAGCAGTTTTGTCAAAATCGCATTTCAGATTTTAAAACTACTTTGTACTTTTATGAAACAACAGCTACTTAAGTAGCATTTCTTGACGCTGAAAGCGAGCAAGTAAATGTAATGTAGCTAAAAATACTCAAAAAAGTAGTTGTTACCGAAAAAAACTACTTAAGTAATCTACTCAAGTAGAACTACTTCGTTACTCTACACCACTGCTCACCACCGAATGTTTAAACAAGACACACCAAAAATCAAAATACTTGGAAAAACTGCTGAAAATATACAAGAACTTTCTACCTAGTCAAAGTCAGACCTAATGACCGCAAACAGCTTTTAGCTGTTTAGGTACTTTATTTTGTTCTAGCCTAACATGAATATTAGCTTTGAATGCAAAAAAGACATGGTTTGGACGGACCAAATAGCAGCTCAAACTGTAACCAAACCTCTCACACTGTATATCTCATGCTCACGTGACTTCCCTAGTTTCTTTTTGATCGGGAAGAGGGCGGAAAAATTGGTAGCTCAACTTATGTAAGTTTCCAGTAAAAAAAAAGTTGCAATAGGATTCATGATTAGGAATCTTTGATTGGAATATCTTAAAATTCTGCTGGCTATTTTCTTTTTAAAAAAACAGTTTCGTTACACAAAAAGATTTTTCAAAATTTTTGGGATGGCTGCAGCTCAGCAATACACTTCGACGAGCCGCCCCTATGCCTATACCGTCGCCGCAGTATAAATTCGATCTAAAACACGGACAAGAATTAGGAACAGGAGTTGCAACCTCCAAGAGGCCGGAAGAAATTTGTAGGATTTCGAGTCGGACCACAGCCGAGATGGGAAAGTGCGTCAACTTTGAAACAGAGCCGACAGACAAGCAGTCACGTCAAATAGACACTGATTTAACAGTTGCCAGACACAGACGTAGTAATTGAATTCTGATAAGGTATAAATTTACCGACGTGATGGCGTAGTGGTTAGAGTATCCACTTCGCAGTTGGTAGACCTGGGGTTTATTCCCCTTGTCGAGTCATATCAAAAGACTTCCTTGCTTGGCGCCCGGCATTTAAGGGATGTTTCATGGAACAAGCTGGCAACTTTGCCTGTTGTGTCCTCGGGCAAGACATTTAATGGGAAACCCACACTTCTATATAGAAGACAGGTGTCCCAAACACCTCGGAAATGGTAACTCTAAGTGAGTGCGGACATTCTGTTCAGAAGACAGTGATACAGTTCGTTCTCTGGTGAATGGGGGATAAACATGAACAATAATAAAAAACAGCCAAGTAAACTTCCAGTTTCTGTAGATGAATGTGGCGCATTATCTTATATAATTTGATTTGTGCGAAGTTACAGATGTTACCAAATTAAATGTAGGAGTCAACTTTACCGAACAGCTCTGCCAGGCTAAAGTATGTTGCCAGAAAGGTACCAAAATTAGATACTACTAAAATGCGGAAAATTTGTGGACCAACTCTAATTCAGTCACTAACCTGCTAACCCCAGCCCCAATGCTGATGTGGAATTTCCGCATTTCAGTTGTATCTCGTACTGTCACTCTAAAGCATTTCTTGCAGATTTCCACGTCTTGGTATATTGCACAAAAATGATTATAACTCTCTTGTGACTGTCAGTGAGACTTCCAGCTGCTTTGCAGTCATTAAACCCATGTTCAATTAGATTAGTCCCCGTTTATTGAGGCCATGGTTGATAAGCCAAAGGTTGTCTGGTTCAGAATAACTCCCATTTATTTCTGTAATAAAAAAATTTGCTTTATAAATTCAAAACCTTGCTTAGTAAGCTGAATTTTTGCATAGATTTGCTCAAATTTGGGGGAAAAGCATTGCAACTCAAACTTCTTTGTCTTGCTTTCATCAGTTTTAACCTTTGTTATGCTGCTGACTTAGTTCTTGATTCAACTCTTTTGTCACAGTTCATTAATTTGCTCTGTAATCAATTGGCAAGACAAATGGTGCACTGTAGATTTTATTTTTAGCAACTTTTAGCCATAGTACTGTTGGCCATACTTCTTTATATGCCTGAGAGGTGAAAATTTGTCCCCTGGTTAATAAGCCCACTTGCTTAATAAACCCAAAATCATTTGGTCCCAAGGTTGGCTTAACAAGCAGGTCTACTATATTCGATTATTTTATCAAGTCTGGAGTTAATATATTTTTCAACTGTTGCACAAAAGATGTCAGTTTACCTGTTTACAAAAACACTGCATTCATTTTCGTGGTGTGCAGTCTCTAAAATACATTGAAAATATATTTAAAGATCTCCCACTTAGTGCTCAACAAAACAAGTTGGCTATTAAGGTACAGTAATGCGAGAATAAAATACCAAACCAAATTGTTCTAGATAATAAACAAATCTGAAATACTTGGTGCTAAAAAAGTGGCCTATTTTGAAAGCTCCAAAAAATATTTTGCTTCATTTTGAGTTTTAACTAAGTCTAAACTAAGCTTAATGTGAAGTTTTGGATCTGTGGACTACTAATCCCTAATTACTAATAGCTTGTAGGCCAGCAGGCTAATGCTAAATTAAAATAGCAGAACTGGTTTATTGTTTGCTGCTGTGTTTGTTTCCAGGTTACTTGATATTTTTGACTAGTCAGTTACAGCTCTTGCTTTCTGTGCTTTAACTAGAAAATTTTCTTTGGAAATATACAGCAGATGACGGAATATGTCAAGCTTGAACCCATTTTTAGAAGATGAATATCATGTAACCAATGTAGCTGACTCTGAATTGGCAACAGCTGTTAATATTAAGACAAAATCAAAAGAACTGTCATTAGACACCCTTGCAGAAGAACTGATAAAGAATAAATTTATCTTGACTGCTCTGGAACTGTATACTGAAATTCAAGAACGAGGAAAGGATTTACTAAGATTGAAAAATTACTTTTCAAATCCCTCCAACTTTGATCTTCCTGTTGGATACAGTGATGTGGCTCGGAGAGGAAGTTTGTGTATGCTTTTAACTTAATTAAATTTATGAAATTACCCCACAAATATGGATCATAATATGATTGTTAGTGTAAATTGATAAATATGACTCATTGTTTAGAAATACAATGCAATGGATAGTCAACTGCATGCTAGTAGTCTTTGTGTACAATTGTTTCTGGAGTTGTCTGCATTTTTTCCAGCTTGCAAATATGGGACACAATGCTATATTTTGTATTTAAGTTGATTAGTTTATGTACTATGTACACTTTGAAGTTTTCTTTTTTTGTTTCACTTTTTTCTGATTTTATTGTGTTTGGCGAGGTGCTGCTTATGACCTACCTTATGATATAGTAGCTCATTCAGTATCAATGCTTTATTTTTGTGCAAAAAAAGATTTATAAATGCCATGATAATATAGGATGTTTTGATGGATATAATCCAAGTCTGCAATGTGCATGATGAAGGGGTGGTCACCTCACGGACATCTCAAATATGTACTATTTAGAGGGACCCTAAAAACAATCAAACTGTCCAGATTCAAGACAACTCTTTTTTGGAGTTGACTTTAATCTCTAGATCCTGTAGATACACTTTAACACATTTTGGGTAAAGGGAAATTTAATGAGTACTGCTCCTTAATTTTACAACTATTCCTTGTAGATTTTGTAAAAATAAGGCTTGTCCAAGGTGACATATCAATACCAGCTTAGAGAGATCTAGCACCACTGCACAATAGATACAAAACAATTGTTTTGGTTAGATAAGGATTTTATTAATCTGCTGCTTTAGGTCGAACAGCAAGTACCAGTACTTTTGATTCACTTGACATGGCACGATATTCTGATGATGGAGCAGCACAAGTAGATGAAAAAGTTGCAGGTTGTATTTTTGCTTGTATAGCATGTACAAATTGAATCATATTTAAAAGCCATTGCAGATCTCAACTCCCAAGTGGACTGAACTTGAGTTCTTTAATGTAACATTTTATTTTTTTGTGTGGCTGAGAGGTATCAATAATGTAACTCTCACTGGCTTGTTAATGTACTATCATCAGATTTTTTATTATTAGACATAATAATGCCCGAAAAAATGTTATACATGTAGAAATTTCATTATAATCGTATTTTAACTAGTTTCTTTTGTAGTGCTTGAATTCGAATTAAGAAAAGCTAAAGACACCATTAAGTCTCTCCGAGCTAATCTCACCAAATCTGCAGGTAAGTTGAATAAATGCATTCATCTTTTGTAGTTCTCTATATTTTGATGCTTTGTGAATTTATTTTTATTTCTGTAATCTGTGTTGCGTATTTACTCATTAAAGAAGAATGCATTTCAAGCTTGATATTAGGCATAGTAAATCACCTTCAGCCTTGTGACTTGATGAAATTTACCAAAGATTGATTAGTTGCATTTGTGAAACTAAAAGCATTCTATGATTCTGCATTTAAATATATTAGCTTTCAATTAAACATTTCTCTTTTTTGTTTTGAAAGAATTTAGATTTGCTGCAAAAAGAATAATGATAAATTACTTTTTACACAGAGCATTCGACCTCTTGCCTTCACGAGAATTTAGACTTATCAAATGACAATAAATTAATAGAAGAAGATGGAAATTGTGATTCTGACCTTATAACTCCACTTGAAATAAGAGCAATCAATTATTTAGTAAATGAATATCTCCTAGATCATCAGTACAAGTTAACATCAATTACATTCTCTGATGAAAATGCTGACCAGGTATGATAGCCTTCAAATTTTAAGCCATGTTTTCATTAGTTGTAGTAAGTTACATTGCCAAGTGGTTTAGGTATTGACCTTGAGTGTGGAATAGTCGAACTACAGTTGAACCCATTTAGTTGGATCACATTGGCGCCAAGCCAAGTTAGTTTGATTAAGCGAGTTGTCCCATTAAGCAAGGAAAACAAATTTCTACAAGTTTGTTACTTTTTGTGAATACTTTTGAGCCATGTTGATGGCAAAAAGTGACACGCCGATAGTCGTGCTTATGTTCATTATGTTCTGGCAAAGCACAAAAAACTAAGTAGCTGAAGAATCGCTGAATATCACAGGCATGCTATTGCTGGTAACAACCCAAAAATAATGATGCATGAACTCTTGACCCTTCATCTCTCAAAACAAATGCACAAAAAACAAAAGATGTTAACCATAAGAGCATATCTTAGGGTGTAGAGTGGTCCATTTAAATGGGGAAAATTGTACAGAAATTTGGATTTTGGCCCAATAAAAAACGTCCAAATAAATGGGGAGGGGGTCCTATTAAACGTGGACCAATTCAGCAAGGTTGACTGTATTGCTTTCTCAGATGATTTTGTGCTATCTGTAAATATTGTTCAACTTTTTATGACTGCTATCAGGAAAGTGCAAACAGTATCAACTCAGTTCCGTGGTGATTGCCATATTTGCAAACTGTATTTCCCATGAGCTTTTTTTCTGCCCGTAATCTTAATATGGATAAAATCATAAAAGTTGGGGTGTAATTTTTAGGATTTTGAAGACTGGCACGATGTTGGTTTGAACACTCCAAAACCTCCGGAGCTATTAAAACTGTATCGGGATTACAGTAATCATATTATTCCAAAGCGTTCCACATCAAGTGTGTCTACTGCAACTGATGGCTTAC
The DNA here is from genome assembly GCA_963675345.1 of Trididemnum clinides. Lineage (NCBI taxonomy): Eukaryota > Metazoa > Chordata > Ascidiacea > Aplousobranchia > Didemnidae > Trididemnum > Trididemnum clinides. The sequence goes on from OY776301.1 coordinate 8,377,607, forward strand.
CATACCGTGATGTTGAAGTAAGGACTAGCTGTTAGAAATAGCAATATCAGTATTTGTTAATTAAGTAAAAGTTTTTTTATGATTTTTGCAAGACTGTTTTGGGCAGTGGTTTTCAATATGAGCTTTTGCCACATTTCAGAAAAATGATTTAATCCTGATTGTAGCTGCCAGATATGAGATATTAATGAAAAACAGATCAATTTGCAGCTAAGCGGGCAAAAGTGTTTTTATTTTATTTAAAAAGATTTTTGTCAAAATAGATGTTCGATTTTTCAGAAAGGTTGTTTTTAGCGAATTGCAGACAGTGATACTATTTTGATATGTCTAGTCTCATTAATGCAGTACTGATGAGACCTAGCAGGTTGAAACGTTGTTATGTCTGTACTTTGCGTAAAATGCATTGCTCGCCTTTTTAAAGCGTCTTGAACCAGCTTGCAACAACCTGACATTAAGGGGGAAGGAACACTGAAAAAAATTGAACACCTTTGGAATAAGATAAAAATTGTAACATTCTGATAAAGACACTTTTGGTATGCATACTATTTATTCTTGAAATTGCGCCAGTTGAAGGCAGTGGCCTGTGCATCTTTTCTGTACAGTTTGTTTGTAATCTGCTAGTATATATTTCTAACAGCCATTGCTGTGTATTCTGTACGTTTACACAAAAGGCTGTCGTTGAGGCTCCATTAAAACACCGCTATTCGTCAGGAAGTGCATCTGAAATTTACATTGCTGTGTAGCTCTGGTAAAAAGCGTGATGCCAAAGTGAGTAGATAGTGGCAGACACACTGTAAACTAGAACAGGTAAGCCTTTGAAATCCGGGAAAAAGGACTTAAAATTTTTTTGGGGGGTCATTGTTGCAATACTGGAGCTGCATGATTAGTTTTATGATTAGTTACTGCAATGCATGTTGACATAGCCCTCCTTTATATCGATATTTTTATAGTCAAACTACAGGACAATCTATACAAGAATGTATGGCGACGTACTTTTTCAGGCTCATTTCAGAATTGTCAATCAGTACCGCTTGTGTTGTGCATTTTTGCTACAAGTGGTGTAGGCAACAAGAAAAAATAGCCTTAAAGGTACGGTATTTTCCAAATGCACAACAATGCAAAAATAATGTAGTCATTTTCATTGCTTTACGCTAGCTCGTTCCTTTATAAAATGTTGGAAGCATCAAATCTTTTTTGTTTTATTTAGGGTACTCAAACTAAATCTTTAATTGATGAACTGCAGCAGGAAATTCGTAAATTGAAAAAAGAAAACGAGGAATTGAAAATGATTCATGATGTTCACCAAGAGTAAGAGATTTGATTTCATGTAACATTTTTGAGATGCTGCTACTGGAGAAAATAAAAGTTTTGTGCGTCTCCTATCATAGCCATATTTTGAACTAGGTTTTTGGTCCCGTCAATAGCGGTTACTCTATATTCATGATGGTGCAGCAGATTGTAGTGTGCTGATGTAGCAGCGATAAATTAGTTTCTTTTCTGAAACTTTAAAAATTTTTATTTTTATAGAAAGTCATTTGCCAGTACAAGCATCCAAACAGAACCAATGATATCATCAACTTTGACTAACCCGCCTTCTGCAGAAGCATTACATTTGCCAGAATCGAAAGAAACTATAGTTGAATCCAACATAGCTAATAGCGATGAGATACCAATGGAATCTCCCAACCATGAACCTGAAGAAAGGTAAACCTTAGCAAACTGCAGACAGTGACACCGTTTCGACCTATCAGGTCTCTTCAGTGCAGTTGGTGACCGACCAGAAGCTAGAGGCTTTTAATAAAGCATAGCTTAGACCGTCATTCTTGTGGGACCTATATTAGGTTCACTGTAGTGGATGGTCTGTCAGTACTCTGCGAAGCCGTATCACTCGTAAATGAGTGGCGGTTGTCGCAGGTGCACTAAGTCTAACAACTGCTAGAACAATAGTGCTGTCACAGCCCAGTGGTCACAAGCTCTTAGAGTAATACAAGAGGCTAGCGACCCACTTAGCAAACTCTAGACAGTGACACTGTTTCGATGTCGATCACCAACTGCACTGAAGAGACCTAATAGGTTGACTCTTTTTGTCTATTTTTATTGTGGCGTAAGCCGAGCGCGGCTTGCGACTGTGCCGAATTAAAACGAATACAGAGTTAAGCCGCGCTTGACTTCAATGTAGACCTGGTTTTATGGACTATTTGCAAGGACATGAAGCGCAAAGATCTCGTGGTTGTTCAGCTCACAACTTTGTCGGGCTGGCTATTTAACTATGGTGTCTTCTAACTTAATGCTGTTCAGTGCACGTTCTTAAGAAAAGTTTCCATGCAAAAGCACTTTGCAAAACTTAATCAAAAGTAGTTTTAAACCGCTCGTACGTAGTGGTAGTTGTTCTGATTAAATAAATGACTTTGTGATTTGTCTTTTAGATAACGCCACATTATGAAATATACAAATGAATGTTAGCTACGCTGAACTGTTACGGCACAAACGTGCTTTAGGTGTTAAGGGAATACAAATGCTGTGTATTTTTCGGAGTACCTCCTCCTTCAACAAGCACTTTTCCCACTCAGTTTTTACGTACACTATGTGCAAGTAGGAGCTGGGCAGTTAAAGTGCTCCATTCTAGGTAAATACTTTGTCGGTTAAAGCTCTTAGAAAGCTTCCAAATTTCACTTGCCGGTCTGTAGAATCAACTAGCTTCTATTACACTTTTTATTTTTGAAGCAATGCATTAAAACACTATTTCGAGTCCTGAAACTGTTAATTCATTACACCGATCGCAAAAGATACTAAGATGCCCGAGAAGTAGATTGTTTAGCTTAGACACTGAGCTTCTTGGCTAAGGCTTGACATTAAGCCGATTGAGGTAGCAGTTGTAGAAGGAGACCATGGTGCATACTGAGAACTTTTTGTGGCTGCTGATCGTGCAACCCTCCTATGTGGAGTATTGGGTTTAGAAAATGGATAAAAGGGAATGCTAGTGCAGTTTGTGGACTCTGCGACCTGGTGTCAAAAACAAAACACCTTTTTTGTGCCATGTCACCTTCAGGTTGGCAGTGCTTGCCAGAACTCTGCGTTACGCTGATGACGTTTTAAAGGTAGAAACGGCAGTAGTTCGGAGAATGCTTAAACTTTATTTGTATATATTGCTTTCGTTGTTTGGCTCCAATATATATTAGTTTAAGTCCGCTACTTTATTGAGATTCTGACTTTCGAAAAAGTTATTACTAAAGCTATTATACACGAAAATCTTAATTTTTTTCAAGCCGAATGCCTAAAGCGCTGTGGAACGCTTTGCTGGCTGAAATTGAGTCAACAGCAGAGGAATCCTGGCTGCAACAAGAAGTAAGGTCCTTTATTTGTACGAAGTTTGCTGTAGAGATATAATTGTATGTCAATGTATTTACCCTGCATTTTGCCTGTGCTAAATCTAAGTATTATATCTTAGTATTCTTAGTTTCTGAACCATATCTTTTGAGGGATTATGTGACGTTATGTAGTCAGTCATGCAGAGCACTTTACTGAACGAAATCTTCAATTAACTATTGCACGTGATTGAGTTTCGTAGAGCATGACTGTTAAGTGTTTTTTCAGGAAGTATATATTATTTAGGTTTTAAATGTATGTGGGTCTTCGAAGGAAATTGTTCTATTACTTGGACGTTGCCTACCTCATATTGTGCCCACAGTATTGCTGGCCAAGCGTGACCAGCTTGTCCCTGTCCTCCTGGCCACCGCCGCCCTCCATCCCGATCCACAAGTCCGGAACAATCTTCTTCATATTTTGTTCAATTTGATCAAAAAACCTGACGCCATTCAAAGGTAGGGTGAAATTAATATTAGTGCATTCAAATGTGCATGCCCCAAGGAAAAGTCTTGTGAAAATAGCCCACAAATATTCCGGAGAAATAATTTCGTAGAAATGTTGCAAATAACAGCTCGGTGGTACTGAACTTGAATATAACTTTGAAAAAAGTTGTTTTGCCAAAAGCTTTTCACGACGCTTTTATTAGTAGCAGTATCGCTTCAAGATTTTAAAATTTTGGTAAAGCAGGTTTTTTCAAACCTGTATTAAAATATTTCTAAAGTTTCCAGGTTGAGCGTAGGTGTAGCGTGAATAGAGTATTGTGCAGAAAGCTTAGCACTGTTATTGAAGCATTCAAAAATAATACAGCAGGAAATGATCGATAGATCAATTCACGATTTTATAGCAAGTTTTGTTTTGGTCTTTTCCGTTACACAGAGTTAGTTGGATCCTGTCACATTGTTCAAAGTGGCTGCAAAAGCCCGTTCTGTACTTCATATTTTGCTCAAATTACCGTAGTTGAAATAGGTGGCATTTAGTAGCAAATTATCTTACTTCACTTTGTGCTTGTATTTTTTCCAATCATGTTGTTATTTTTCTGCTGTAGTTTATTTGGTCGTGCGCAAATATTCACGTTGCTATTTATTGTCATTCAAAGTCAGAAATCATCTTGACTGGAAAACTATGAGGTTTTTTAGTGCTTTCTTACCTTAGGCTCCATAGTTTACTTGTTTTTTTGCAATTCGTTCGTTTAGTTACCTGCTTGAGCATGAAGATAACAAACAAAATGTACTTACTTAACTTTCGAAGAGGTAACTTCAGCCATAATGAAGTTTAGTCTCTTAAGGCCAAATCCTTGCATTTTAACTTATTGATTTTTTAATGGCTGTGGAAATCGCTGCTCTCTACGGCACTTTATTAAACTGCTTAACGTAAACGTTTAGATCAATGTTTTCCGACTTTTATATGTGCAAGAATCAACCCTATAATATTTTCAATTGTGTAGGCTTCAGCAAGTGAACTCTAAGAAAGGTTGTACACTCACGGTGTGAATTTTATTCGAAACATGGAAACATTATTACTAAATGTCTAAAATCTTTTTTCCAAACCTCCAAACTCTTTCTACAAGCTTTCTAAAACCGTGTGACCCTCTGAAACTAAAAGACTTAAGTTGGAACCTACTGGTTTTGATAGACGTGTTGTTTAACTCCGATCTCTATAGTGAACAAGATGTTTTTACAGGCAAGTGATTTTACGAGGCTGTACAGGATATGCACGACATGTTGGATGCCACCGGGCAGAGGAGGAGCTGCTTCCTCAATGCTGGGAGCAAATCGGACACAAATATTCACAGAGGAGGCAGCTGGTTGCAGAAGCATGTGGAGCCATTGCTCCGTACTTGAGAGTATGCAATGCTTTTTGTAGTAAATGTTGGTACTGCAGTACAACGATTCGCGTGCCTAATTTGCTAGTAGCGCAGTTTTCTTGTGCCTTCGAGCCTTGCAATCAGTTGCATTGTTTTCAGTTGCGTTGTGCAAGCTATTAGCTTGCTGCAGTTTCACCATAGCTGTAGTGCAATGACAGTCAGCTAATTAATTGTATTAACGAGTCTTTAGTTTGATAAGCTATATTTTGGTTTCCTTATAACTTTTTATTTTACAGCTATTTTTATACGGTTGCTAACTGTGATAAGTGCTTTATTAGTTGAATAAAGCCAGATATCAATTTGTCGGCCTTGGTTCACTGCATTTTTGTTAAGTTTTGAATATTGGACACTCTTAATGCTAAAACTCTGAAAAGTAGTGTATAGGTCTTAGCTCAAGGCATATAAATCATTTTGCCACCGAGATTTGCCCGGTATTAAGGTAGATTTGACGGTCTTTTTCGTTCCTGACGAGCTTAAGGCTTGATGACCTTTGCTTCAGTGTGTATATACCACTATGCACTCGCGTTTGGACCAGGATTTTGCTGGAGCAACACGTCCCTTGGAATTGTGGATGTTTACGTGACAAATATCAACGATGTTTTAACGGAGTTTCCTCCCGTAATAACCACTAAAACTCCCGCGGCTTGTAAATTGTCTTATTCATTACGTGGCTTACAGTATTATAGGAACATAACATTTTTTGCAATAAGTGATCATTCCGTACATTTATGATTAGCCTAAAAGCGTTGGGTTTGCAGCTGTGCCGACTTACAGCAGATAGAACCCTTGTTGTAATATTAGAGTCGATATGGCTGCCTATTTACAACTTTCTTTTTTTTATGGCAAATCTTTCATTTTTGGAGAAGCATTTCAAATTATGAGCTTTTCAGTATCCCTTTTTGCTAGTCTTCAGTTAGATTGGGCCATCACGACTGGTAGACTGCTTGGCCCCGCCACCTGTTTGTTACATAAAGATGGAGGCGTCTCGTTAAGTGTCTTGTCCAAGAACAAAACAAACGAGCTTGCCGGCTTGTTCTCCACAGCTACTCCTTTTGTTCTGAGCGCCGAGCAGGGAAACTGGGAACATCATTTTTAAAGTGTTGTTAGCACTCAACTTGGTAAGTCAACTCCGGGTCTTTCCAACTGCGAAGCGAACGCTCTAACCATTACACATCACTCCGGCCTTCACATCTTCAAGGATTTTTAACTGATGACACCTAATTTTTAATTTTTTAGTGTGAGATGAGAGGCTCGTTACTGGTGTCTATTCTTCATCAAATGCAGCAGGAAGAGAAGCTGGAAGAAGTTCGTTGCTCAGTCGTTCATGCACTGGCTCTTGTGTACTCGTTCGTGGACGAAAGCGAGAAATACATGCAGGTAGGATTATGTGCAAAACTGTTGAGTATTCAAGACATGCGACTTCATTTGAAGCTTATTTTGTGTAATCGGCTACGGGGAGTAATTGGTCCAGACCGTGCTAAGCGTGTTTCTACCGCTATCCACGTGCTGTTACTGCACACTTTCATAATTGACTGCACTTTACGGAAGAGTATGTGTTTAATGGAGGTTCATAAACTCCAGGCTGTGTACTTAAGTCTGATGCTAGAATTGTGTGGCTTAGTATTAAAATAATCTGCCCTGTTTTAATCTGTCTGTAGAACGGTAGTTAATTTTGTGTACATCGTCGTCAAATGCAGAGCCGAAGCAATTAGGGTGGGCGTTCCCACATTCTCGAAAAACAGAATGAAATCTTTTAACGAACCGGCACGTTTCAATCTTAATGTATATTCGAAAAAACTAAATTATGTTCTCTTTTCCGAAACAAGGTTTTCATCTCTTCAGTACTGCTGGTTTTGTCCAATTTTTATGTGCTAGGCTTCTTTTCTCTTTGCTTCGAAATGTCGAAAAAGAAAGCCAATTTGTCGCCGGACCTCTAGTCAACCCAGTTGTAGCCATGGTTGAAAAATGTCTGTCAGCTTTTACAGCACATTTTTCTTCAGGCGTTGAGTTTATTGCATTCATTTTTGACTGAGAATTGCGCCGCTGTGAGGGACGCCTGCTGTCATACTCTCCTTCCTTCCATTGCAATGTGGTCGATGCAGCGTGGTACACTGCATTCTCATTTGTGCAACGACTTACTGAAGCAGTTAGAACAAGCTGTTAGTGACAAAGTGAGTGATACGGTGGAATTTGTAAACGGGAGAACTGTTTTTCAGCGTTTTGTGTAAAACATTAGTAATTTTGCTCTGTTCAAAACTTTGAATAACCTTTGCGACCTCCTACACTAGTCTCTAGATTTCGACAGTGATTGAGCGTCTTCACACCTCTAGTGACGACACCACAGAGGGAAAAATATTGGAAGAAAAACTGCTTTTTCAAACAAGGCGAATTTAAGTTTGCCTGTATTATTTCTTACGCAAACACCAGAATTTTATGCTTGGTATTTTTGCTACAAAGGAATTCTTGTGTGGTTTTACTATTCCACAATGAAGCACTGGTGTATTAAACGTCTAGAATAATAGGGACGACAAGGATAAGGATTATCACTGTAATGAATATTAATAAGGACTATAGGGAATACAATAAGCAAATAACCTTTTTCAACCAATTAGTATTGGCCTAGGCTACAAAAAGTTATTTCTCCTTTAAGCTAGCACTATACTTTATTCAACGAAAATTAAAAATTACTTTTTTAAAATGTGATATGAACGGTTAAAACAATTCAATGCGATACGAGCAGTAACTCAATCAGCTTATCTATCGATATATCTATTGTCTAGTGATACAGAGATGATCGCAATTGATCCTGATCACAAGTTGCTGCGTCAATAAGATTTAAAACTGGATTTACCTTTAGATCTTGTAACCTTATACTTATTAATAATATGACTACAAATAAGATTCGAAACTACACCCATCCCAACCAGTTAAGCAACGGTCATTAGTTGTTTTTGCTGTACAACAACTACAACGTGGTTATTGGCTACACTCGCATTTTATTACATGACCAGTTTTGGTTGGGTAGGCTCTTTTGTGGCTTATAATTACATCAAGTGCTTGTGTTTGCATTGGTTCGGTTTTAATGTTTGATAAATGACAGAAGGAAGATGGTGAATTTGTTGAAGCGCGTCCACTCGTACATCTTTTTCCTTACTTGTTTTCTGCTGTACTGCGCGAAGTTCAAATCGATTCCAACGAACAACAGTGTCCAGGTCAGTATAACCGTTCAGCTTTTTGAAGTTCAAGCCAATTTGTTAATAGACTGTTTTACTGTACATTTTTCAGTCATAGAACGAACTGTCAAAACAATTAACTACAATTTTGTTTGTTCGATATCTCTTAAACTGCTGCTGCAAACTAAACCAGTTATTATTGACCTTGTTCGTGTTGTCACTAATGGCTGTCGTGTTTGATAAAATATATCAGGTTTACCATCATCCGTTTTCAAATAATTTGTCTAGATAGAATGGCATAGAACTACAATATCGGCATAGAACTACAATATCACTTTGGCGAAAAAGCTGTTTTGCGAGAGAAAAGCTGAAGTAAACAGTTATGGCAACTCGAGAGAAGTTGGATGTAAACTGGGTGATTACAACTATTAAGACCTGTTTACAGATCTTGCAAAATGGTTCTCACTAGCAACCGCTCATTTCCAAGGACTGTTTGTTGAGTTAATAAAGGAGTTTTGCATCTTCAGTTCAGCTTTAATGACACGATGTACAAACAAATAGACGAATAGCTTTTGGATCACTTCTTGCTCTAACGCTATCCGACATTTTTGCTGAATACCAGAAAAGTAGTTTTTTCAGTCAAGAATGCCTTCTGTCCATTTCAGATATGTTGATAACACCTTTCGCATCTTTTCTCATGTAGCCGAATCGGATCAGTGATTGATAAAATCGTATTTCCTTTGTCTATCTCTCAAATTTACTTTCGAGAAAGGGCAAGACAGACGTCTATCGTTTACCGTCATACTTCGTTGGTCGGTGTCTGTGTCGAAGAAATAGATATCTTTTCTCTAATCCAATTTAATTAGGTTTGCGGCATAAATCTGGAAAATCCTTTCATGTCGTGCCTCCATCCGAAGAAAGAAGAGTGACAACCACATCAACAACATCAAACAGATATTTGAATTGAAACCAGTGCTCACAGCAAACATATTTTTGGTCAATATTTACAAAGGAGATTTTGATTTCAGCCAATGTGGAACAAGATTAGTAAAACATTGGTGAGCATAATGAAAGGTGTGCATCAAGCACATGCGCATCGATGAAATACAACAAACCAAGAAAATCTTTTTGAACAATGGCAAACCTGAAGCTATCACAAAAAATATTGACGAGAAAATCGGCCAGTTTCTATCCCAAATGACTTGATTTTGAGAAGTACCCAGTATACTTAAGAATGCTGTGGATATTCTTTCTTTCACAAACCATAAAAAATGCTTCAGAACAGCCATGCAAATCTACCTTGATTTAAGCTTCCTTAGTTATAAGTACAGGTGCTGTTGCAGTGTTCGGTACTTAGGGCAAACATGCTTGCGGATTCAGGACTTTTCCGAGCTTCACCCGGTTGCAATAATGATCTGCTCACCCATTATGTCCTCAGAGGCGACTTGAGAACCCACTGTTGATAGGTCGCCTTTGTGATGGTGCTACCAGTCTAATATGTATATGTGATTAGTTCAAAATGGAATGTCGCTTTGCTTAGGTTTATTCTGTTAATCTCAGTTATATCAAGCTATGCTTTCAACCTAAGGAAGAGGAAGGCTAAAGAGCTACAACAGGACCGTATCGACCTGTATGTCCTAAGATAATAAACCGATAGTAACCTCAAAGAGCTGGTTAACGAAAAAAAGTTAGCGTGACTGTGACTCTGCCTTTAATCAGCAAGATTAGGAGTGCGCATCAGGCTGAGATAACAAGCGATTTTCCATTCTCGCTGCCACGAAAAACATCCCGTGTTATATGCACGTAAAGAGGTGCATTCATTCACGCTGTTAAATAATCACAGCGTTCTTATTGTCTAATAGTATAGCCGCATCTTCGCACGAGTTGGCTTTTCTTTTTTGCTCAAGCGTTACCAAGCTTATGCTGTTACCTAGTCTTTGGTTAAATAGGGTCACCACGAACGGTAGACTGCTGGACTCCGCCACATGTCTGCTACATAGGTGTGGAAGTATGCCTTTATGTGTTCGATTCAAGTACACAACGAGAAAATTTCTCGCTTTTTCCTTCTCGTTATCCCTTTCGTGGCGGGAAACCTCTGGCCGATATCGAGCAATGCAAACAAGGGATTGTAGCCAGTATCGGCGAAGTAGATGTAGCCACTAGCTACAGGCTACGCTCTTCTTTCTGCACCATGTGATAACTTTTATCGCTCTGCGTAGCGATACCTTCTTTGATGAAAGCCACATTCCGCTTCTGGTAAAACAACGTCTTTCAACGCAATATTTCCAATTTTTTTATGGTCCGGTTCAAGCCAAGGTACTTGCTTTCTCTTGCCTTGTCGGCGGTTTTTGTTGTAGATGAGTTATGTCTGTCAATCTGTGCCATATCGTAAAGTACCACTGGAAAAAGACAGTCAAATCATACTATGTTATTGTGCTCATCCTTTTCAACTGGTGGAGACAGAGTTTGAAGCGGTTATTTCACGTTCGCTCGGCAAATCTTATCGAAATTAAGCTAAGGAAAATTGAAATTTATTTCCAACCAGCTTTGAATGCTGTGTTAATGTCCTGTTGTCATCGCTGAAAAGCATGGCATCATGCACTGTGTCAGCTATTCTGACAACTTCGAAATGGGTCTAAGCAAGAGTGATTTTACATGTGACAATAGAGTGTCTTGTCGTAGTACAAAAATACAATGGAATTTAAGTTATTTTTTATCACAGTTTTATATCACAGATGTCGAAAGAATATTTGGCGGTGAATCTTTAGCGGATCCGACTATAATTTTAGGAGGACATTCAGTGTTTGCTCCTTTAGTGCATCATTTTGATACAGTTACGGCTTGCTCGAAAATCAGTAACAGTTCGAAAACGCTATTGTGGATCTCCCATCACATGTAAGTAAATTTATTGCGGAGATATGTAAAATAGTTTTGAAAAGGACTTTTTGATTTTGTTGCTGGTACATCTTTTATATTTTCTGTGTGATCACAGCACGTGGTTAGATTTGAACCTGCGATCTAGCTTTGGCCTTCTGTCAAATTTTAGCCGCATTTTTTAATCTGTGGCAGGGCTACAAATGGCACATTATTGAGCACATAAACTTGCTTATCGTGTAATGCGGCCGAACATCTGTTGTTGAAAACCTCAGGTTTTTCGCTGCACGAGAGGATACCGTCTAATCATTTAACTACGATTTAATTCCGAACAATCATTTAGGTTGCCGCGCATTATGAATTTACTAATTTCACTAAATCCTGAGTTCGTGGACGGCGTTACTAGTCTGTGTGAAATGATGGAGTATTTTTCCACGTTGTTTGGCAAGACTTATGTCAAAGAAAAGGTCAGCACGTACCTAGATTATTTTACGGGCACTATTCAGACCCTAGACTACAGAAAGTAGATAAATGCCCTATGCAATAGGGGTCCGTAGTGTAAAATGCTACTTCAGAAGACATTGGGGTGTTGTGGCATCTTGGCCAGTGGTTTCCAATCGCGGAATTGCAAAAGATTTCCTGGGAGTTTGCATGCAATATCAGTAAGGTACATTCGAGTAAACACCTGATTAGGATGAACAAAGAAACCCGCTAGATAAATTTTATGTTTTTTATTAGGCACATTCGTTGGAATAATGGAATAATTTTGGAATAACTTCCAAAAAAATGTTCTAGGCTTCCATCGCTGATTTCTCTGTGTAACAATGACTACGGAAGTTCCACTTCAAACGCGGTTGCTTGTCTTGCCAATGAGTGAAAAGATTTGCTAGGTTTCTGTTGCCAATTTACGGCTTGAATTGGGCTTAAAACAATTCTGACATCAAGCATCTGCTGTAAAACACACATATCGTATTTGACAACCTAAAGCTAAACACTAAGTTGCTAATAGAAATGCAACCGATGACCATTATGGTTATATAAGGTCTACTACAATCTTTCTTCAAAAATCCTCAGCATTTCTAGATGTAGACGTGGCGACAATTGTTTTTGATGTGGTTTTTAAACCACGTAATACAGCCGTTTTTGGTAGTAAAGTTTGCAAACATACTGGACCTAAGCTTTGAATCAATCCTATTACACGCCCCCTCGATTTTTCGCTATAGTTGTATTCTCTACTTTTTTTCGGATTGCTAATTTTTTATTCCAGGTTGTTCCAAAATTTGTAGACATTTTTCAAAATTCAAGCGAAAATCTTTCAACCTGTCTTTTACCTGTTTACGTTGCTGCTGTTTTACCTATGTTAGAGGTGAGCAGATACTTGTAACTTTTACGTTGTGTTACTTTATGAAAATAGTTAAGATTGAGCGAATGACGCCGCTAACTACATACTTTTCCATCATGCTTTCAGTATCGTGCCTAATTTCTTTGAAATATTGATGCACCTACAATGGAAAGAGTTTGGTTATTATTTTTCTGCCAGTCATAGGAACTCCCATTTGTCGTTTGTACATCGAACAACATGCCTTTAGACTTGCTTCGGAGTTATCAATACCGTCGGGCACAGTACGTGTCTCCCACCGCAGTGCAACCAAGTAGGTAAACTGCCGTAAAGTCACACTTCCATGGACGCAAAAAACGCAATCGTGAGATAAACATCAGACCACCCGATCATTCCCGTCATAAAACAGACGTCTTACCAACCCTCTGCCGACTTGAACGCAGTGATGGGCTGTGGAGTCCGAATCGCTTGTGCAACGCCACAGTAGCTGAATACGCATTTTCAGGCGACGTTAGCTCATCTCAGCGTAGGCGGCAACTCGCATGTTAGGCTGCATAGCTTGTAGTAGAACGGAGCTGTGTCGTCTATAGTATGATTTGCGTTGAAACCAAGCGAGGCTTGTTTGCCTGCTTGAAAGTTTTTCTTTTACCAGACAATAAAACTATTGATTGATGCACAATTTGAATGATTTGTTAGTAAAAAATTTCAAAAAATCTTTGCACCCAGGATGACCGAACAATTATTGAACGCTTTTTACTGGAATCAATCGAAAAATTATCACAATTACAATTTTCTCTGGACAACGTTCGAGTTGCTCTTCTACTTTTACGGTAAGATATGGTCATAACTGAAAGCAGGATTTTCTGTCAGGTGTAACCAGTTTACGATAATGATAATAGGCAGTTCTAATTTAAAAGTAAAGCTGGTGTTATGACAGCTTATGCTGGCTTTTTCTGGAACTTTGTGCCATTAGTAAGGCAAAACGTTGGTAGTTAACATTTACTTTTTCACGGATACAAGAATTTTGTCAATTAGAGCAGAAATATTTGAAATACTCATTGCATAGTTGCTAACGTTGCTGGTCTGAAATTGAATCCATTTAGACACCGTTGGTATTTGTCAGAAAGAGCCTCCGCCATTTAAAATTGGTTCGGAACTTCTGTAAAAAGTCAGGTTCGAAAGCGAATAAGCAGTTGCAGAACCAGCATGTCCAATCGTTCAAAAGCTGCAGAAGTAAAATTAAGCTTGACGTTGTAGTTGCTAAATCTGAAGATACTTTTGTCGTAAAAAATTGTCCCTTTAAAAGCACATGGAAATTTCCTTTACCCTTATTTTCTCTAACGTTACTTTTTATGACCTATTTTTTTACGAGATGCTTTTGTACAAGGTAGTCTAGTATTGTAGGAGATTGTGGCCTCTTTATTGATTCGTGAGAAAAAATGCTTTTTAGATCAAAACCTCAATACCACGACGTGATCATCCAACTTCTGTGGGCGGAAGTCATGCATGACAACGCAATGGTGCGTGCTTCCGCTGCCTCGTTGCTGGTCGTCATGACGTCTAAAGACGTTAACGCCTCACTCGTGTCCAGTCGTGTCCTACCTGCACTCATAACTCTATCAACGGATGAGGACACGTGAGTGTACTTGGCTTTGAACCCGAATCAGTTGCATCATTGCCTTGAATCACGGAAACCCTGGGCAGTCATGCAACGTGGTTGAGTGGGTGGGACCACCATTTATGGCGGCATTGGTCGTGGGTTTAAACCTCATGATGACTGATGGATGCATACTTGGAAAAGGCATTTCATGACGGCTTTTTTTGCTTGATTTGACTGCTTGTCGTAGAAATTCACTCTGCTAGCAGTATTTGTAACTCTGAAGTATGTCTGGACACGAGAGTTGTTCTATGCATAACCAGCAAAAGGTTTCCCTGACTGGAGAATAATACAGATATAAAACTTTAATACTTCAAAAAAGTTATGTTCAGACCCGCTTTGAAGTTACCTGGGATCTTGATATACTATATAAAGCCGTGTTTGCTTCTGCTTTTGACGCTTTGCTGATGAGTGCGTTGCAAGAAGATGCTTGCAAACAACTTTTCCTCTAGTAGTAACTTAATTTTTTGCAGGAACGTTCGAATTGCCACCATCTCTTCGTTCTGCTACGTCATGGTTAATCCTAGTATAGACGTTGACTTGGCAGATCGCGTCATCACGCAATTGACCGAAGTAGTGGCATCTGACGTCGAAAATTCTTACCACGAACACTCGTTAGATGGCACGGTTCTTGGTCTCCACTCTGTTCGTTGTTCTCTGGTCGAGCTGGTCACTCAAATTGGTGCCATTTTGCATCCCAAGTTCAGAGATGAGTGTGAGTTTTGATGTGGTGCAAGATGACGTCTTTTCATGGCATTTGGGATTATGCAATGCTAAAGCGGCGAATGTCTTCTACTGACAACCATCAGGTTTCGATGGCGTACACTATGTATACCGACGCTGCCTACAGGATGCTTATAGGGCTAGAATACTTCAAATTTGCATCACAAACATCAGCGTCGTCGGAAAGTGACTTATCGCTTCTAGGTGTCAGTGCATCGACGAAAGATAGCCGCCACGTATTGTATTGGAAATAATGATAATTGATAATTCTAACCGAAATCTATTTGGCGTTTCGCACAACACATTTGTGTGTGCATGTGAAGTTTATTATGTGCCAATAGCAGCCGTCGTGTCGGACTTCACCTCCTTATGCCTGCGTTTTCGTTGGCTAAGACGTACTGATTTCGTGCATGTGTATCATCACTCACTTGACCTCAAAGCAGACTTTCTACTGGAACAACGCGGCGGTTGAAATACCGGATGATGTCCTTGACCCTCAGCGGCGATCCTTTGTGACTTTCGAACTCCTGATTTTTTGCTTCGAAATTAGCAACAATTACTACTATACCTCACCGCTGCTAATTGTGGTGACCGTTCCTGAATTTAAAACAAAAGATCTGGAGTTTTGAACTCCATACAAACGCCATTGGCATTCGACGAGAATGCATCCGAAATTTTGGAAAAGTTTAGATTTTTCCTACTAAATCAAGACGATATCGTTGTGAAACAGTCGATACTGGTTTTTGTTTTGACTGCCTGATATTCAATTTAATCGTAGTTAAAAATTTGACAATTTTTAGTTGTTTTACCTCACTTGGTGGTTGTCGCAGCCACCAACAACCAATTCAATGACACTGCCAAACGATTAATCGTATCTCTCGCACTCTTGGATGCCTACACCTGCCTATCATGCTGCTGTATCCTTTTACTTACTACTGCCTAATACTTAATTTTACTTGGTTGTAACATAATTTGGAAAAGAGCTGTTTTCCGTGACGCGTATGCTACAAAGCTACGAATAAACCGTACCACTAATAAGCTATTTGTTAAAGCTTACATAAATCCCGTGGGTTGCCTGTTGTTGTTGTTGTTGTTGTTGTTTACCCGACCCCTTCCGAGGGATGGGGGCATGGCGGAAGACCATGGAGCCCCAGAAGCCGGGCAACTCCCCAGGGTCTGGACCAGAGGTCATAAAGAGACAGAGAGTCGCCAAAGAGTGAGCGGCGCAAAGAGTCCGTAGCTGGACAGTGCAGAATGAGATGAGAGATGTCCTGGGACGAGTGTCCACAGGCGCTGCAAGAAGGATTCTCGATTCTGCCAATCCTGGAGAGATAGGAACCTAAAAGAAGGCTGTGTCCATTGCAGCGAAGACGAGAGAGGACACAGCGAGCATGACGAGGGAGCACAAGTTCCTCAGTGGAAATTGAGGGAACCTGTGTGTCAAAAAACTTTGAAGAGACAGTACGCCTCCAGTCCGAGATAAGACGAGAGTGGATACGAGAGATAAGAGGAGAGAGACTACAAGGGATTGCGGAGGGCGCAAGCAGCGCTCCCCGTCTGGCAAGCTCATCAGCTGTGTCGTTCCCCGGGAGAAACGAGTGTCCGGGGACCCATTGTAGCCTGATAGAACAGAAGGAGAAGAAGGACAGTTCCTGCCAGATCTGCCACAGAGTTTGAGATAACAGGAAAGGTGGAGGAGAGGACAGGGTGGCGAGGACAGAACGAGAGTCAGACAGGAGAAGAAGAGAAGAAAAATGGCAGACTTTATGGTGTTGCCGAGACCAGCAAAGAGCGTGCAGAATGGCGCAGGCTTCAGCCGAAAAACTGGAACAAACTGGGCCTGCCGAAAAGGAAAGAGTGGCCTCAGTGCCACAGAGAGAGCAGTTGGCAAGAACGCCGGAGCCGCCCTTGCCAAAAGGAAAAGGAACAGAGCCGTCTGTCCAGAGTACCAGATCATGAGGAGGAAGAGAGTCAAGGTGGGCGAGAGCCGCACCTTGGCGAGAGTGAGGGGGATCAGAGCGAGAGCATGGAGTGGAAAGGGTGGACTCCACCGTGAACGAGGGCAGATTCCAAGGAGGACAGGGAGGGCAAGCAACAAGAGCCTCCCTAGAACAAGTAGAAGAAAGCATGAGCGGGTGAGTGGACGCAAAAGCTCTCCAGGACGATCTGCAGAGTCTTGGTTTCACTCCTAGTCTGGCCAAACCTGAGATGGGAAAGGAGGTTGGGAGACGAAGAGCCCGCTCATGAGAAAAAAGAGTGAAGTGAGTCAGAGTGACTCGTAGGGGAGGTAGAGAAGCCTCGGTGAGTAGTAGAGGGATAGGGGACGACGAGAGGCAGCCGGTGATGGCTCGACTGGCCGCTCGGTGAAGGCGTTCCAATTTGGTGATATTGGTAGCGCTTAGGAAAGGAAACCATCCGGGTGAAGCGTAAGTGAGAAGGGACCGAAGAAAAGATTTATACAGAACAGAGAGGGACTCCTTAGAGGGGGCCCCAAGAGGAAGCAGAGATACAGCGTAAGGCCTTGAGACGTGGGAAAAACTTGGCCTTCAGCGAAGATACATGCCTAGAAAAGGAAAGAGTGCGGTCGAAGGTGACCCCAAGAAAAGTTGGAGTGGGATTAAAATGGAGGCGGGAGCCGAGTAGGAGGAGGTTGGGCTGGAGGTTTGCCTGGTGGGGATCCACTGAAAAGAAGGAGGCCTCACATTTGCTCGGATTGAGAGGAAGACACCAGTACTCAGACCAGCGCTCCAATCGAAACAGAGCTCCTTGTGTGGCCTCTACCGCAGTGGGGACCGAGGGGGAGGAGGACCAAATGGCCAGATCGTCAGCGTAAAGAGAGCAGCTGACGGAAGAAGGCAGAGAAGCCGGAAGATCGTTGATGAAGAGAGAGAAAAGTACAGGGCCAAGAACGGATCCTTGCGGAACACCTCGACGGACTCGAAAGGAACGGCTTTTGTGATTTTGAAAAGCCACAGAAGCGCGCCTGTCAGAAAGGAAAGATTGAGTCCAACGAGCAAAGCAAGGAGGGAGGCCAGCCGAAATAAGTTTGTGGAAAAGGGCGGGGTGCCAGACAGAGTCGAAAGCTTTAGAGAAATCGATAGTAGACAGGATCGTCCGAGAGCCCGGCCTGGGTTTGTTAAACCCATCCGAAATGGACTGAGAAAGGTACAGAATTTG
Organism: Trididemnum clinides; assembly: GCA_963675345.1. Lineage (NCBI taxonomy): Eukaryota > Metazoa > Chordata > Ascidiacea > Aplousobranchia > Didemnidae > Trididemnum > Trididemnum clinides. The sequence goes on from OY776301.1 coordinate 8,395,777, forward strand.
ATCAAGTGTAGACCGTCCAGGGCGGAAACCGGCCTGGCGGGGAGAAAGAATGGAATTAGATTCCAGAAAAAAGAGAAGACGGGATAGTATGATGCGTTCAAAAAGCTTTGATACGCAGGAGGTGAGAGAGATAGGCCGGAAGGAAGCAGGAGAGTCGAGAGGTTTTCCCATCTTATGTATGGGAATAATAGAAGATGTCTTCCAGATGGAAGGAAAGGAATGTGAAGACCAGGAAAGATTGAAGATATGAAGAAGAAAATCCATGCCAGAGCGAGGAAGATGCTTTAGCATGGGATAGGCAACTTTGTCTGGGCCAGTGGCAGTGGATGAGGAGAGGTTGGAGGCAGCCGCAAGAAATTTGGCGGGAGAGAAGGGAGAGCAAAAGGACGAGTGAGACTCCACAGAGCACGTAGCTCGGCGGAGCTCAGTGAGGTAGCCTCTGGCTCTGCTGCGCAGGGCCTTTGGCTGAGACACGGAAAAGTAAGACCTCAGGTAAGCGGCATAGACCGAAGCCGATTCCCTGGGAGAGGAACAGTTAGGAAAGTTAGGAGAGGAAGAAGACGAGGAAGGAGAGCCAGCAATAGAGCGAAGAAGAGAGTGCACAGATTTAGGATTAGATTTAGGTGAAAGAGAAGTGCAGGTCGTCTGCCATGCCTCAGCCTTGGCCTTGGCAATGACCGACGAGGCACGTCGAGAGGCGGAGATGTAAGCCTGGCGATCTTCATCACTTCTGTGAGCAGTAGCGAAAGCCTTGCGTCTTTCACCAACCGCTTCTTCCACCTCAGCAGACCACCAGGCTTTAGGAGGGCGTTTGATGCGGCCGAAAGGAATGGAAGATTTGGCCGCATTCATTGCCAGAGAGGTAAAGAGAGCAGCTGCAGAGGAAAGAGAAAGAGACGAGTATTCCTCTGCAGTAGGACAGTGAGAGTCAAAGTAGGAGGCAAAGTCATCCCAGCGAGCTTTCTGAAAATTGAAGGAAGGGGGGCGCTCGTTGGGGTGAAAGACCGGAGAAAGAGGGATAGATAGAAGAATTGGTAGGTGGTCAGAACCCAGGTCCTGAAGCACCTCCCAGGAGCAAGAAAAAGCAAGAGTAGAAGGAGCAAAGGAGATGTCAGGAGAGGAGCGACTGCCGGAGGAGCGATGGAGAAGGGTGGGTGTGTCAGGGTCATTGAGGGGGAGGTGTTGCCACGTGGGTTGCCTCGTGAATTGAATTTGTGCTTGATTGCAGCAATTGATGTGTAAATGTTGATTATCGTCATGTGCGTCGTGCAAGCTTGGAGCAGATGAACGAAGCACAGACCACTGCACAAAAATCTCGTACCGTTTTATCCCACCTGAGATTAAGTAGTCTTGCAGAGCGTGACGATGGAACGATCTACTAGTGGCTGCTCAAATGCCCTGTTTTTGACCCCTCAACTGACTATGTCTTAAGTAGTGATTCAGTTTTTATCCAGTGTTGTCCCTTTAACAGAGATGGCCGAAGAAAAATGACAGTTAACCTGTAGTTGCATATCTCGTTAGGTGATCATTGGAGATATGCTTCGTGAAGAAAATATAGATATTAAGATTTATTCAATTTTTACTAATATCTATCATTCAGACTCGGGGAAGTCGTTATAGCGGGGGTTCAAAAATACGGTCGCGCAACCAAAAAGTTTTATGCGCGGACGAAAAAGTTTATATATGTGTGTGTTACTAAAAATTTCCACCCGCTACAAATTCCAAAAATATTTTTGCCTCCCTGCATTACAGGTCTATCTTTTGCAATGCATAGGACAGCTTGAATTCAGTGTCGGTTCAGAGTTGTCAGTACTGCTGGCACAGTGCACTTCTATCACAAGCCTGCAATGAAGCAAAAAGAGTTCCAACGTGGCTTTTCCTAGGACACAAGAACCTAGCAAGTCGATGTGGTGGTTGGAGCCACGACGATCTTCATCTTTATGAGCTATACGCTGTTGAGAAAACCGATAATATCTCATTGTTGTTTGCATTCCTCGTGATAGAAACGCACCGTGTCAGCAGTGTTAGCAACTGTGAAGCCGGTCGGAACTCGATTTACATCAACAAAAAAGGTGTTTTCGAAAACAAAAGTTGTAATTACGCAACTCATCTCGTTCCCTGCGAGTACCGTGTGACGTTGTGGACTTAACAAATTACTCGCAGTTATATCATCGTCACTGCTCCTGGGATCAGTCATTCCTGCGTTGAAGTTCCTTCGGACTGATATAGAAGAGCTGCATCCCGAAAGATTGGTACGTAAACGCCAGTACGTTGCATTGTGTTATTTATGGTGGAGAAGTAAACGTAATTAACCTTTACAACGGACACAACAACCACGTGAGTATTGAACTTGGGATCGAATGACTTCAAGCCAGCACCTGCCGCAACAAGGCACGTTGCAGTTGTAGTGTTGGTGAATCTGGTTAACCTACCCGCTGATCTCCAGGTAAGGCTGAAAGAGAATGCTCGTTCATTCATCCATGCGTGTATTAGCTCGTGTTCTCTTTGTCAGTCTATAATTACCCTGGGCTACTACGATGGGTACACTGCTTGGCCTCACCACCTGTCTACCGCGTGGGAGTGGAGGAATCCCGTTAAGTGCCTTTTTCAAGAGCGCAACAACGACTTTTTCTTATGCTTTTTTTGTGCTGAGCTCAAAGCAAGGACAATGCGAATATCGTTTTTAAGACATTTATTATGACGCGGTCGAGATATGAGCCAGTCATTTGCTACGTTTGAGGTGTACAATTTACCCTCTAGTTAATGTTGCTACTAGAGATGTGCCGATACCACATTTTAAGCCGATACCGATACCAGCATTTAGAGCCAATACCGATACTGCCAATACCACCAATACTTTTTATCTATTGAACACCAGCAATAAAAGCTTTTGTAAGCAGTACCAAAGAATGTATTCACTAAATTTAGCTTTTTATTGCATTTTGAATTTTTTCTAGGTATTTATCTATCTTTATTCATTACAATATTATTTCAAATCTGTAAAAGAAAGTTAAACAAATCAAGCAATACTTTTGTATAGCAAAATACTAAAACAATGGATTGAATACTATTATTCAAAGAAAATAGGCTTACGTTGCAAACACAAAAGATTAAAAAAATAAAATAAAACGAGGAAGTAACGATTTTTATTTTTATTTAAAAAAATAAAACGAGGAAGTAACGACTGCACCAATCAACAGCCGCCTCAACGTGGTGGTGCGGTCCCCGGCCCCGTTTGGGTTGGGTCGAAATGGCTGTTGGCCTTCCCGAGGGTCCCAGTTACCCCGGGCACTCCCCATTCATTTTTTCGCTATGCTGCCCCCTGAACGACCGCAGAAGGGCAGCACACAGCATCTTTAAAATCGGTCGCCTGTTCTTACTTTTTCTTCTCTCTTGCCCTCCTTCGTCTCCTCATTCTTCTTCTCCTGATGAGCGGTAACGTTCATCCTAACCCTGGCCCCATCTTTCCTTGCTCTGTGTGCGCTGGAAATGTGACCTGGCGGGGCAAGTCGGTGCAATGCTGCGCTTGCTCCAAATGGGTCCATCTAAGGTGCTCACAACTTTCTTTATCTAACTTCAGAGCTCTTGGCAGCTCTCACTCTTGGAGCTGCCCCCCCTGCCGTAACACTGTGACTCCCCCCTCCTCGGACTCCTCCGGCACGTATACCTCCACTGTGGAATCTGGCCCCCCCTCTGCTAATGCTGCACTCTTGCCCCACCCTCGTCTCCAAACTTCTTATCCCCCATCTGCCCATCTTATATCTCCTTCCCCTACCCTTCCACCACCGTCCCTTGCTCCTGGCTATACTTCTGCACCTCCTGCCTCCTCTCCTCCCCCTGACTCTCTCAGGGTTCTTCAATGGAATGCTGGAGGTCTTCGAGCCAGGAGCACTGAACTACTTCACTTTCTCTCATCCCATCCTGTCGATCTTATCTGCATTCAGGAATCCAATCTTAACTCCTCTTCCTCTTTCCGGATTCCTGGATTCTCTGTTCTGCGTTCTGATCGTACTCACTCCCGGTCTGGCATTCTCTCTTCTGATGCCTCGCATGCCAGTGGCGGCGTTGTCATTTTCGTCAGACAGGGCCTATCCTTTTCTGAACTTTCTACCACCTCTCTTTCTTCGCTCGATCCCTACTCTGATTATGTAGGGGTCAACATCTCTCTAAACAAATCCTCCTCGGTGTCATTTCTTAATGTGTATGCCCCCCCTATTCGCTCCTCCCCAACGGATGGCAGAACCGATTCCTTCTCTCCCTCAATTCTTCCCTCCTCCAGAAATCTCTTCATCCTGGGGGACTTCAATTGCCATCACCCGCTTTGGGACTCAAGAGGTACTTCCGACCCCCGTGGGGAGGAAGTATTCGACTGGGTCATCTCCTCAGACCTCCTCCCCCTCAATGACCCTGACACACCCACCCTTTTCCATCGCTCCTCCGGCAGTCGCTCCTCTCCTGACATCTCCTTTGCTCCTTCTGCTCTTGCCTTTTCTTGCTCCTGGGAGGTGCTTCAGGACCTGGGTTCTGACCACCTACCAATTCTTCTATCTATCCCTCTCTCTCCGGTCTTTCACCCCAACGAGCGCCCCCCTTCCTTCAATTTTCAGAAAGCTCGCTGGGATGACTTTGCCTCCTACTTTGACTCTCACTGTCCTACTGCAGAGGAATACTCGTCTCTTTCTCTTTCCTCTGCAGCTGCTCTCTTTACCTCTCTGGCAATGAATGCGGCCAAATCTTCCATTCCTTTCGGCCGCATCAAACGCCCTCCTAAAGCCTGGTGGTCTGCTGAGGTGGAAGAAGCGGTTGGTGAAAGACGCAAGACTTTCGCTACTGCTCACAGAAGTGATGAAGATCGCCAGGCTTACATCTCCGCCTCTCGACGTGCCTCGTCGGTCATTGCCAAGGCCAAGGCTGAGGCATGGCAGACGACCTGCACTTCTCTTTCACCTAAATCTAATCCTAAATCTGTGCACTCTCTTCTTCGCTCTATTGCTGGCTCTCCTTCCTCGTCTTCTTCCTCTCCTAACTTTCCTAACTGTTCCTCTCCCAGGGAATCGGCTTCGGTCTATGCCGCTTACCTGAGGTCTCACTTTTCCGTGTCTCAGCCAAAGGCCCTGCGCAGCAGAGCCAGAGGCTACCTCACTGAGCTCCGCCGAGCTACGTGCTCTGTGGAGTCTCACTCGTCCTTTTGCTCTCCCTTCTCTCCCGCCAAATTTCTTGCGGCTGCCTCCAACCTCTCCTCATCCGCTGCCACTGGCCCAGACAAAGTTGCCTATCCCATGCTAAAGCATCTTCCTCGCTCGGGCATGGATTTTCTTCTTCACATCTTCAATCTTTCTTGGTCTTCACATTCCTTTCCTTCCATCTGGAAGACATCTTCTATTATTCCCATACATAAGATGGGAAAACCTCTCGACTCTCCTGCTTCCTTCCGGCCTATCTCTCTCACCTCCTGCGTATCAAAGCTTTTTGAACGCATCATACTATCCCGTCTTCTCTTTTTTCTGGAATCTAATTCCATTCTCTCTCCCCGCCAGGCCGGTTTCCGCCCTGGACGGTCTACACTTGATCAAATTCTGTACCTTTCTCAGTCCATTTCGGATGGGTTTAACAAACCCAGGCCGGGCTCTCGGACGATCCTGTCTACTATCGATTTCTCTAAAGCTTTCGACTCTGTCTGGCACCCCGCCCTTTTCCACAAACTTATTTCGGCTGGCCTCCCTCCTTGCTTTGCTCGTTGGACTCAATCTTTCCTTTCTGACAGGCGCGCTTCTGTGGTTTTTCAAAATCACAAAAGCCGCTCGTTTCGAGTCCGTCGAGGTGTTCCGCAAGGATCCGTTCTTGGCCCTGTACTTTTCTCCCTCTTCATCAATGATCTTCCTGCTTCTCTGCCTTCTTCCGTCAGCTGCTCTCTTTACGCTGACGATCTGGCCATTTGGTCCTCCTCCCCCTCGGTCCCCACTGCGGTGGAGGCCACACAAGGAGCTCTGTTTCGATTGGAGCGCTGGTCTGAGTACTGGTGTCTTCCTCTCAATCCGAGCAAATGTGAGGCCTCCTTCTTTTCAGTGGATCCCCACCAGGCTAACCTCCAGCCCAACCTCCTCGTACTCGGTTCTCGCCTCCGTTTTAATCCCACTCCAACTTTTCTTGGGGTCACCTTCGACCGCACTCTTTCCTTTTCTAGGCATGTATCTTCGCTGAAGGCCAAATTTTTCCCACGTCTCAAGGCCTTACGCTGTATCTCTGCTTCCTCTTGGGGCCCCTCTAAGGAGTCCCTCTCTGTTCTGTATAAATCTTTTCTTCGGTCCCTTCTCACTTACGCTTCACCCGGATGGTTTCCTTTCCTAAGCGCTACCAATATCACCAAATTGGAACGCCTTCACCGAGCGGCCAGTCGCGCCATCACCGGCTGCCTCTCGTCGTCCCCTATCCCTCTACTACTCACCGAGGCTTCTCTACCTCCCCTACGAGTCACTCTGACTCACTTCACTCTTTTTTCTCATGAGCGGGCTCTTCGTCTCCCAACCTCCTTTCCCATCTCAGGTTTGGCCAGACTAGGAGTGAAACCAAGACTCTGCAGATCGTCCTGGAGAGCTTTTGCGTCCACTCACCCGCTCATGCTTTCTTCTACTTGCTCTAGGGAGGCTCTTGTTGCTTGCCCTCCCTGTCCTCCTTGGAATCTTCCCTCGTTCACGGTGGAGTCCACCCTTTCCACTCCATGCTCTCGCTCTGATCCCCCTCACTCTCGCCAAGGTGCGGCTCTCGCCCACCTTGACTCTCTTCCTCCCCATGATCTGGTACTCTGGACAGACGGCTCTGTTCCTTTTCCTTTTGGCAAGGGCGGCTCCGGCGTTCTTGCCAACTGCTCTCTCTGTGGCACTGAGGCCACTTTTTCCTTTTCGGCAGGCCCAGTTTGTTCCAGTTTTTCCGCTGAAGCCTGCGCCATTCTGCACGCTCTTTGCTGGTCTCGGCAACACCATAAAGTCTGCCATTTTTCTTCTCTTCTTCTCCTGTCTGACTCTCGTTCTGTCCTCGCCACCCTGTCCTCTCCTCCACCTTTCCTGTTATCTCAAACTCTGTGGCAGATCTGGCAGGAACTGTCCTTTTTCTCCTCCTGTTCTATCAGGCTACAATGGGTCCCCGGACACTCGTTTCTCCCGGGGAACGACACAGCTGATGAGCTTGCCAGACGGGGAGCGCTGCTTGCGCCCTCCGCAATCCCTTGTAGTCTCTCTCCTCTTATCTCTCGTATCCACTCTCGTCTTATCTCGGACTGGAGGCGTACTGTCTCCTCAAAGTATTTTGACACACAGGTTCCCTCAATTTCCACTGAGGAACTTGTGCTCCCTCGTCATGCTCGCTGTGTCCTCTCTCGTCTTTGCTGCAATGGACACAGCCTTCTTTTAGGTTCCTATCTCTCCAGGATTGGCAGAATCGAGAATCCTTCTTGCAGCGCCTGTGGACACCCGTCCCAGGACATCTCTCATCTCATTCTGCACTGTCCAGCTACGGACTCTTTGCGCCGCTCACTCTTTGGCGACTCTCTGTCTCTTTATGACCTCTGGTCCAGACCCTGGGGAGTTGCCCGGCTTCTGGGGCTCCATGGTCTTCCGCCATGCCCCCATCCCTCGGAAGGGGTCGGGTAAACAACAACAACAACAACAGGAAGTAACGATGTCCTAACCGAAAAAAACAAAAAACTTGACAGCATAATGAAAACACCTCGGCAAGTGAAGATTTCCCATTGACGTATTAATAAAAAAGTATTAGCCAGTTGCAGCTATTTTCAAATAAACAGCACTCACAAGTCAAAACTAAAAATATACACTACTAAACTGCAGCTTTTCTAGCAAAAAACAGCTTGTTAAGTCAAAATTGAAAATGTGTTTACCATACTTGAAAAGAATCAAAACCATTTACAAACTGCACACTCTTTTTATCAAATAAACTGTCTTCACATTAAAGCCAAAACTAAAAACTTTCTCATCACTCCCTCTCAAAAATTCATTATTACATAAGTTGTAGATAACTGCTTTGGCATCAGTAGCTTTAACATTAAGAAATTTCCGTACAATACTTTTATTAGAAGTGATTTTTATTAACCACTGCCTTTATAGTTAAAAGAGAAACTGAAAATTATAGAATACTTTTAATATGTATACTTATATAAGCATAATATATGTTTGGGTCCTGTTTGGAAGACCGCCTTCTCCCTGGCCATTATTGATAAACTCTCTAATTATGTTACAAATGCAATCCAGTTTCAGGGGGGAAAAAAAATTTTTTTATATTTATTCTATGAAAAAATATAACAAAAAATTTTTATATTTATTTTTTTCTTAATAAGTAGCGGTAGGTATCGGCTATATCTAACCGATACCACCGATACCGATACTAAAGTATTGGTACATCACTAGTTGCTACAAATGTCGATGCGAGGCATGTGCACTACGTTTTGACGATGCTGTTTTAAGAATGACGTCACGACGCTGATCACTGAAGTGGAACGAAAATTGGATCAGGGCAGCGTGACTTCAGAAGAAAGGTAAGAATGCTCGTGTTCCGCTATTTCGTCGAGCATAATCTTTGTGAATTAACGTCATGAACTAAGATCGTTGCTTGTGGGTGAATGCTGCATTATCTGATTCTAATCAGTCTGTTCTAGAATGTTCTAACTTTATATTAAACTGTTATTGCCGGAGTAAAACTCAGCGCATTCGTGTAAACTTACGTAGCACGGTGACGGTGTTTGTGCTTGTGTATCATGTTACGGTTATGCACAAGCAGAGCTGATATGCGAAGTGAACCCGCTGCTTTCTGGTTGCCTGTGTCGCATGATCTATCTGCCATCTGTCATTAACTGATATTTTTCTTTGGTTGTCATCATTAAACATGTAAAATTTGCCTTTTGCATACAAGGCTGAACCCGCCGGTTTTTGTTTGCTCATTGAACAAGCTTGCGTAAGAGTATTTTGTTTCAAATTTCCAAAAGCTTATTATTGTAATGAAAGGATTAATGCTTCAAACTACTGGTTAATCATGCTCTATTCTATTCCTGTAAGGCAGTAGTTCTCAAACATTTTTCGATGTGACGCATTTGAAAAAATTCTTTAGACTTGTCACCCACCACCCAGTATCTTGAGGTATTGGTTCGTTGTTGTGTGAGAGAAATGCGACCCCAAATCTAAATAACTATCGTAATGCGAGATTTTGTCTTAAATCGTAAGTTAGAGTTTTCTGAGGTTGTCGCTCATTTTTCTTATTTTCAGCCATTTTAAAACTGATTGCCTTTAGTCTTTATTTATTTTGCGCCGGTTAAAGGCGAGATTGTGAAAACAAGATGCCTTATTAACAAGTCGATAATTACAACAGCGCATTAACTACACTTTTGAAAAAATACGGTTATTGTGCGACGCCCTTGGAAAATTACCACGACGCACAGGTTAAGAACTACTGCTGTAAGGTAATGACCAATGTTCAACCGGATTGTATGGATGAAAGTTCTACTTGAGAACTAACTTGTTGCAGTGATAAGCGATACTGATAAATTAAACTTACCAGTAGCTGGACCATAAAGATACGTATATCTCCGTTCAAAGATTAGGTGAAATGCCAATATGCAAATTCCACTGAGGTTGCCTAACTTTGCATGCTTTTTCCAAACGCCATTGCTTGTTGTGACGTCATACTGTTCATCAGTTCCGACTCATCGAAGCGCGACCTCGCTAACAAGTCCAAGTTTTTGGCTCGTTTCTTTTGAAATTATTTGGAAGCACGGGTGAGGTAATTTTGTTGTTGCATGTCTTTCCGCCACTACCAGCATGTAGTATTGAGATTCATAAAGCATGTGTCGCTTGCTCATTGTTTGGAGTGGTAGGGGTAGGCTTAGATACTCAATTTGAAAACCTTCCACCAGCAAACTTTTCAGTTGGGCCATTTTACGTAACCTAGTGATACCGCGCGCCAGGCGCAGACCCTTGCTAGCAAGCTTTTGTTTTCTTTTCGGAGGCCGATCTCAAAAGGGCGGAGTTTTTAAAATGAAAACTTTTTTGATTTTGGAAGCTCTATCTGCGGACGCGGAGCACAAATCACTCCCTTAGGCCGGCCGTACTTAGCACGGACCTGCTTTTCCTGATAATGGTGTGCTGATGGGCCGCCCCGGTTTGCGCGCTGTCCTTCGCTTCTGATCTTCACTGCGGCATATTTTGGCTGCTAGGTTGCTGGCCTGTGATAGAAATGCGCTGCGTCCGCAGTGCTGGCAACTCCGACGTAGGTCTGAACACGCTTTGTTCTATGTGTTACTGTAAAGACTTTCTGTTACCTGACGATTAAAATAGGCCACTCACTCAACATTTTGGAACATTTAGCGTGCAGCTTCCTCCTTCTGGGGGGTTCCGGCTTGGGAGTGCTCATCACCTCGGCCAGGCCGTGAGCACGGGGGCTGACGACGCAAAGCGAAAAATCCTGAACACATTTGATCAACTGAGGAAAAAGTCGTCTGTTAATTCAAATCTATTGTCGTGGAGAAGCAGTAACAAGTGAATGCAGTTTTTATAAGTTTTATATCGCTGGGTATAGCGTCTACCAAGCTTCGTTTTGAAGGTAAAGCTAGCTACTATTATTTAGCAGTGCATTCAAAAGTTCGTTACTGAGAGAACCTGTGGCTTGGCTTGCCAGACTAAACAAGCTTAGTGCAGCTTGGCTCCAAACTCGAGATTTTGAAGTACAGAAAACGACTGTGAGATTCGAATCCAACTATCTCTTGATTACTGGCAAAGTAATTGGTTCAAATCCTGCTGATATTTGTATTGCTTGAAGATATCATTACTTTTTTGTATCGGTTCTGCGTTACTTGTCTCCATTTTGCGTGCTTTTATATTATATTTTACTTACTGTGTATTGTATAACTATTAGTCATATATTTACGAGGTGTTTGTATGTGTTTGCAGTCGTAGTTAAATGTTAAACGCCAAGTTATCTCAAAAACGTGCATTGCATGAGCGTAGAGCAAAAAGCAACGATTTTTGACCGTGTAATTGAAAATTGCATAATTTTAAACCTTTTTCTTTTTGTGGTTACGTGATTTCAATCAGTGCAGTGCCGAATACAAGATGGTTTAATCCATTTACCCTGCAAAGATATAAAAGTTATTGAAAGAGGAATGTTATGGGAAGTTTTGCTTTGCCAAGAATCGAAACACTTGGATGAATTTTTTATTTCATTGTTTCTATTTGTCTCCCTCCGTTCGAATCCTGGTGCGTTTGCAGCTGACCTATTTCCGTTTTCAGTGATAAGCTGTAGAGCCAGTATTATCGTAACGTCAGAAAGAAAAAGGTTTTGTTAACACTTCTTAGCATTGTCAATGTTCTTCGAAACATTTTTGTTTTGAAAAACAAATTTTCATCGTTTATAAGAATCTAGTAAGCTAAACGGCATTATCAAAAAAATAAGTTATTGCAATTTTTTCAGTTTTTAGACATTGTAATTACACCCACTACAATACCAACATGAAACAACAAGTTGATTTCATAGAATTTTGAAATATTTGCTCATCCCTATTAGGTTTTTGCAAAATCCGGAGAAATGTTGAAGATGATGTTGGCTCCGCTATTTTCAAATTAAAAAGATCTTATCTCCGTATTTCGGATTTTCAATTTTGTTATTGCATCTCGCAGCGGATAATTAAGCAATTGAGTTTCTGAACTTTGTTATTTCTTCAAGTGCAGTAGTAGTGATTGTGCCTATCGGAGTAGCAGCCCATCAAAAGTTTTTTGATGGAACTGTTATTCCGATAGCATCGTGTGACCATACTTCTGTCTTAAAACTATGCAGAGGCTTGTGTCTCTCCAAGCAAGCTTATTTTGCAAAACTAATTGAAAACGTAAAATATCAATTTTTTTAATGTCTAAACAACTATTTTACCTTCATAACCTCTAGCGCCAACCTGTTTTGTTTTAACTAAGTACTGTAACATGCTTAAGTTGGGGTTGCCATATCTGCAGGATACGATGCCTTGCCCATAATGGTGGTCACATTTACACTTTTAAGTACTGGCTGGTCTTTTACGCATTATGGTGTCGATACAATCTTAAAGACCTTTTTTTAGAAATCCACCGCACTTTGGAGAGAAAATCCCTGACTTTTAGTGATTAGGCTTAGACGCTAAAATTCCGGATATTTAGGCATTTTTTGTAATCGATCAGCAACACAAATTTAAACACCGAAATTTCAGATGTATGGCAACCTTTCTTTAACTAGTAAACCTATTTCTGTTTATAAGGCCTTTCTACCATCATCGCTGATACCGTATCAGTGTCTGATCGTTTGGCTGAGCTGCACATTATGTTCCGTGTTTTGAAATGCATTTATGCACGGTACTGTATTTCTCTAGTTGTAAAGGATGTATTATTAACCGTACTTTAATTCACTGTGTTAATAAAAAACCTTAATATTGTGTTTTCACGTGTGACAAGCGAGTTTGATAAAAATTTGATGAGACTTGATCGCCACGGATTGGCTCTTGAGGCGCTGATCAAAGAGTCACGGGTTCAGCGACTGATAGGCATTGATCGTTGTTGAGATATATTTTATGGCGGTTTCATTTGTTTATGGAGAAATGTTCTGCTCCGGAAGTAAGAAGTCTGCAACTCAAAAGTAGTTCTGAACACAAGTGTATGGGTCGGTGAAAATTTTTACGTGACCGTAGAATACAAGGTCAATGAGAATATTGGTAGAGCTCAGATTTCGCTAGGACGGAAATCGGACCCCAAAATTTATAAAAAAAAGAAAATAATAAAAATTGAGAAGAAAACATAAAAAAAAAATTTTAGTAATAGAAATCCGGGAATTCTGGAAAAGAATTCAAGTTTTATATTCTATTGCCCTTAATTGATAAAATTTTAGGTCAGGCACTAAAAGTTGGGCACCTCACTTTAACCATGAATCTATATGTACAGTGACTGCAAAAACCTTTGTCTACAGAGTACCAGCAGTTTTTCAGATACGCATACCATCCAGCGTTCGGCTGTGCCTAGTTTCTTTCTAGTCGTATTTATTTCATTTTTAATTCAGATATTCGCGCTAGAGTTGTAACCAGTCCAGCAATTAAAGGGCCCTAGTCCAAAAACTCATAAATCCAATTCCTTAGCAACCCTGACTCCATTTAAATCTGAGTTCATTTTGAGGAAGCTCTAGTAGAGTCCGAGTCCTTTCAAGTATAAATCTAACAAATCTCGAGTCCGAGTCCATGAAAGCTCGAATTTACAAAAACTTAGCCGAAATCTACTTTGCTTCTGTATTGCTTATAAACCTACTAAGTTATAGCACGAAAAAATAGTCTTTACTTGTAGTAATGGTAAACAGCTCTGTACATCACAAATAATAAACTCTTTCAAAACAACAATAAGATATTCAGAAAATACAATAAATGGATTGTTGAGTGCACGCGCTACAGATGCGCGCCTCATCAATAGCCTACCATCACCAGCAATTAACATTACCGACCAAATGCCTAACACAATGTAATGCAAAAATGTAAACATGATGTACGAAGTAAAAAGCTGCTTTTCAAAAATCGAAAACCCAGAACCAAGTTGAAAAAAGGTTGCTCATTTCCTGCGCAGTAGGCTCGAGAATTTTTTTATTACTGTTTGATGCTTCTTGCTTGACATTTAATTCTAGTGTAACTCAAAGACTAGACAAATCAAAACAATGTTGGACAAAAAGCACCAGAAATCGAAGCAAAAAATTTTAACAATTGCTTGACCAGTGACAACCTTAAAAATGTACTACTGCTTGCACAAAACAGGAATCACAAGTGTAACTCAAACGAAACGAATAGAACGAAAGTGTAATAGCTACAATAATTTCTGGCTATCTATCTGTATAGGTTTATAGGATCTACCCATGCATGAGTGACTGATGACTTAAGTTTCCTTTACAATTTTACTTTTTAAGATTTTTTCGTGAGTACGATGGTTGGATCTTTTACAAAACGAGTGTGTGACTGTCTTTTTTTGTGAATGAGGTTCAGCAAATAATATTTTGATTTATTGACTAGAGTCATTTTTTGAAATGGACTCGAGTTGAGTCCGAGTCACTATTTGGTTTGAGAACTCGGAGTCAAGTCCGAGTTCTTCCAAGAATTTTACGAGTAGACTAGAGTCCTTTGAGAACTCCACTCGAGCTATTACAACTCTGATTCACACCACTGAGCTTTTTCATCTTTTTTCTTTTTGATGGCAGTGTTTTTGTAGGATGGCTGTGTTCACTGTTTGGTTGTTGAATCTACTCGTATGTTAGAGGCCATGGGCGTTTTTAAGAAAAGTGGCGAGAAAATTAAGAAGTAATTGTTTATTTAAAATGAGGAAATGTGAGAAAATAATTTCCTAAAGTGGAGGAAACAAAAAAGATTAGTGGAAGCACTGCGAGAGCTACTTTTCGATCACTGAAGGATCTAGTAACTTGGCTAGTCAATATAAACATATAAATGGGGCAAAGCCACAAGCAGCGGCATAACAACGACGAATTAGCAACCGGTGTTTGTTTTTTTTAGCAGCACACGTAGAAAAAAATATAAAAGCTTTACTACATAAAAATTTTTTATAAATCAAAGGGGCGGAAGGTGGAAAAAGGAGGGAAGGAAGTGGGAAACGCGATTGCCTGAAAATTTTGATCTTTTCAACAAAATATAACAAATGAAAAATAAAATTTATTCCCTCTCCGCGTTACAGTGGTTGCGCCCCAAAGCAGTTGCTTCAAGTAACAGTCAGCTTGTGAAGAGTTTGAAAAGCATCGTGAATCACTTTTCCATCATTTTACCTGAAAATATAATCTACGAATCGTTTGAAATTTGTTAACTTGTCAAATCACTTCGGTGATAACCTATGCGACAAAAAGTGATTGTCAACAAGGATGTGATTTGTAGACACATTAATACAGCACCGGTATATACAGGGTGTCCCAAAAAAATATATGCACAATATATCCACCTGTTACAAAAAAATATAATGCGCCAACTAGAATAGTTTTGAGATGCCGAGTTTTACTTTTAGAAAGATGGTTCACCTCCCCCTTTTATCGAGATGTGAGAACTTATCTGCATAAAAATATGAAAACACATGGTTTGAAAGAAGAGGTACAGTTAGATATATTCACCTAGTTCACCAGATTTGATACCTGTAAATTTCTTTGTGTGAGGGTTTCTAAAAGAAAGTTTGCCGCAAGGAACCTGAAACGATTGCTAAAATGAGAGTAGTAATTGAAAAAGAATGTGCTCAAATGCCAGAAAAAATGTTAGTGGATGTTTCTAGGTCCATTTCTTCAAGAGATAAAAAGCGTATTGAACAATTCGGCAACCAGTTAGAGCACTTATGTGAACTCGTCAATTTTTGAACATTCTGAAATTTCCCCAAGTGTCTTTCATATTAAAAGTTTATTTGAAATGCTTTTGTATATTTTTTCTCACAAATTCTTTAAATGTATATTCTTTCTCTTGTATCAATCTATTTACAAGTGAAAATCAATAACTTGCTATAACGAATCAAAAGTGTATACATTTTTTTGGCACACCATGTATTAGGACCTACGACACTGCTGAATATTTTTTACTATTGTACTTTCAAAATTCTCAGTTAATGAAGTTGAACCCAATCTATGCTTTTTCGAGTTCGAGTTCAAAAATTTTTATTTTTCGAGTTCGGCAAAAAGGACCGAATTCTTCGAGCTTTAATTCGTGTTTGAGTTCGCAGTGCTGGTTGTGATTACATTTGTCTTGAAGTTTAACTTGTGGCAGAAGCTTTTTCGTTCTTTTTGTGTGATGACAAGACCCAAAAGTTCCGTGGCACAATGGCCCCCTAAACACCCTAGTTAATCAAGGTGACACAAACCTCATTGACCTCGAAACTGGGTTGCAGCACTGTAATTATAAATGTGGCAAAAGTTTGTGCTTTTTGAAAACAAAAAAAATTATCTTTACCAGCGGTAATCATCAGTTTGCACTTCGGTAAATGCATAAATAGGCCACATTTTAGTAAATATCGAAAGGGCATTCCCATATTGTTATTAGTCCTCTGAATTAGAATTAGTGTTGCGTAACATGAATATTAATATGCTAAGCAACAACAAAAACAGCTTTAAATTTTGTTTACGTTTCGCAAGGCGCCGCAGAATGTTAACAAAACACGAAGTTACAAATGCAGTAACAGAAAATTAAACACCACCATTCTAACATTGAAAAAAGTGTAAGGTCGGTGCAACAACATAAAACAAAAAAAAAACTGATAATGTGTCTAGTTTTTGTTTTTGTTTTTCGAGAGAGCTGGATAAAGGTAGTTAGCTCATTTGTTTCCTCTATAGCAAGAAACAAGAATTGTCATTTTAATGTTTCTTGGCAATATTTAAATTTTTTTAACTTATCATGTAAAGCGCTTTCTTTTCAGATCTATCTGACGTTATTTTGTAAATGTCCAGCGTGACTTCGCCGTTCACAACGCTTCAATTAGGACAAATTTCACTATTATAAAGCAACCTATTGAACAGATGCTGTTTTTGATAGAATAAAGAGATTTTTTTTGTCAATTATCGATCTCTTTTTCATTATTTGTTGAAGAAACCATGACCCCGTTTCCATCTTGAGTAAACACTTCATCTTCGTCAGGGTTTCTCGCTCGAAACAGTATAGGCTGTAACATAATAAACAGTTAAAAAAGGGATTTTGTCAAGCTAGCTACGACTTGTGTACGTTGATTAGGCTATTTGTTTACGAAATCCAATCAAAAACTGGAATGTTTAAGCCAGCCCAAATAACAAAAAGACAAACATAGATTTTACCTTAAGTTCACACCTAGCCACTTTTGCAATACGCTTTGGCTTCTCATTGATACTAATGGGCTAAGGCTAGAACTGTATCGTAACAATGCGTTCAAATTGCTGGCGTATTTAGCAGAAAGCAATCGCGCCGCGCCACCAACCTGCCTATAACGTTGACAAAATCCAAAACATCAGCATAATTCGCGTCTGTGAGTGTTTTTCAAAAAATAAATAAAAGTTTTTTCCAAAATATTTTCCCAAGCTCTTCCCTTTTCGGAAAAATTAAGCGCGCTTTTTTAAAAAGGTTTTCAGTCAAAAAATGCGTGGTTGATATTTTTCTCTTTTTAAAACTTTTCTGTACGGTAGTGATTAAACAACACAAAAACATCAACTTACTTGGGTCTCTTCACTTATTTCAGTAGGTTTTCGTAAAAATAATAATAGAGGAGTAAATGCAAATACTACAATAGCAAAGCTCCACATCAACCATGCGAATCCGAAAACACGGATCATTCCGCCGGCGTACAGAGGACCTGAATATACCGGCAGTAAAATAATTGATCGTTTTTATGCTAGGCTAAACCACGAGCTCAAATTTTACGGTTGAAACAATGACTAAAAATGGTGTGCGAGATTTTCATATTTAACAATCACTGCATTTCTTAAACTTTAATGATAGGATACTGCCCTGGGAATCCTACAGCGCTAGCGCTTTGGCAGATGTTGTTTTATGAGGAGACAGTTGTTTAACAAAACATTTCAGTGCGGGATTAAAAAAATTTAGATCGCTGTATTTTTTTCTTTTGAGAACCGTCCTAGAATCGAAAAGATGGTTGTTGATGGGGATTGTTTTGGTTTCTGTCAATCTTGAATAAAACTTTCCAAGGCCACTCGCGTGCCACAAACTATAGCGCTGCCATTGCAAGTCTGGTAATTCTTGTTTAAACGTTAAACCTCTTTTTGCGAGCATTTTAATGTTTTTCAACTAAATATCGACTTAGCCCTTTATCACAGCTTTGAAAAAGCTGTTTAGCCCAAAGTTTTCTTTGACGCACTCGTCATTGGCTGTATCGAGTTTAACAGTGTATTGAACTCAACTGTTTATCAAACTTGCTGCGCATTTGCAAAACAAGTACGAAAAAGCCTTATATTGCTAGCGAGGGCAGTTGTTCACGCTCGTGGATCCAACAAGGTTGTCAGGTTCAAAGCCAGCATTGCAATGCAGCGCGGGAGCAAGTCCCCTGAGGCGATGCCGTCGCCGGATTGCGGTTTTGTAATATTTTTTTATCTTCGGACACATAAAGAATAATATATCAAGCATTTCTTCGCGCTCTATTAGCGTCAAAAGACATCTTTTAATCATGGCTAGAAAATTCGATTTCGTAATTCAGTCTCCAGATTACCCTTACTGTTGCGTTTTAAGCTGTAGATGAGTGAATATCAGTGTTTGTATTTTGGGTTTTTTGTAGTTTTTGCGTTTACATACTCAGACCATCGATTGAGACAATTTGCAATTTTTTAAACTCAAAGGAGTAAACTGAGATTAAAATGTAATCCCCCACGTTTCTCCAATTACTGATCGTCAAACAAGAAATTAGGGAATATCATTTTTAAAGTCTTTGCTATAACTCGACAAGGGAATTGAACACACGACCACCGTCTGCGAAGCAGACTCTAGAACCACTACTTCAACGTGCCGTTAAATTTCTATCTTGTTGTCTTGGTTACAGTCTTTGCTTCCAAATTTTATTTTGGCCTATGTCGTTTCGCCATTATATTCCATTGCCGTCTGCTGCTGTTATTTGTTTTCCTTCCGAGTTTTCTCGGACAAAAACCATAGGCTTATTACCATTTTAAACAAATGTCTATCTCTTACCTATAACAAATGCCGAACAAAAAGCGAGATCAGCGATCGCGTAAACGCTTCCGTAAACTGCACGATGTCGGGTGTCAACCAATACCGCCATGATAGGAAAAACACTCGCGTCAATACACGCTATGCCGAATCCATGGATGGCTCCTGGCGGGATCAGGTACACCAGACTGCAAAACATGGCGGCACAAAAACTGAATGCAGTAAGTTTACGTTAGGGATTGCTTTGAAAGAAAAAAGAATTGCTCAAGTTGTAGAAAAAGTCAGCCGGGTTAGAAGCAAATTTTGCAAAAATTATGGGTTGAAGTAGAGAATCCTCCCCACAAATACACTTGAAAAGATCACAGATTTATTTGAGGAAAAGAGAAACCAAATCGATGAAAAAACATCATCCAAAAAGGGATTCAGGGGCCTAAAAAAGAGCGGGGTCAAGAGGGACATGCCTCCTTAAAGATGAGAAAAAATTTAGCGTTTAAAATGTGTTTTTGGAAAAATCGTGAAAATTGAAAAAAGTTTTGCAACCCTTTCATTTCAGGTTGACACTTTTTGAAGTCACCCCGGGGGACCTCGAGCTCCAACGAGACCACTGCTCAAGATTAGGCGAATCTTTTGTGTTGGAAATTTTTGCTGCCCCCTCCAAATCAAAATTCTATCTACGCCCTTAAAGATGTGTGGGGTCTCTAATTTCGTTTAGATCTTGTAAATTAGCTTAGTTTAAAAAAGGTTTTAAGAAGCCTCTTTTCTTCTGACACGGCCTTGTTATATAATGCGTTTCATGTTTGCAAGCATTTTTTCTGCACTTACATTCACTGGGAGTAATAGCCGTGTTACAATTGTTTAAAATATTAGTTTTACTAAATTCAATCATTGATGCTTTTTAACTTGCTTGTCATTTTTACCTTTTTTCCTTTGTCGCTGTTTAAACTTTTTCCGAGCTGTTTTGAGCGAAACTAAAATACTCTACTAATCTAGAGAGCAGCCAAGAGAAAAGGGAAAAAATCGCCCCAAACCTCAAATCTTTGTCAAAAAATCACCATGATGAAATTTTTACAGCCTTTTAATAACACATCATTATTTTCCGATGACCAAAAGCCTTTAACATTTGGTTAACTCTTCTATTTTTAACAAATACGTGAATGACCTCTTAAAATATAAAGAAACAAGATCATTATCACGAATGCCTGATTCTAGCATATTTCTCTCGCGCAAGCTTTAAGGCTAGCTGCGCTCCTGCACCTCCAAATAAACTTACCTTGTAGCAAACGGAATTCCCACGCAACCCCCTCCAACTAAAATTAAGCCAATCATGGCTACGAACCACCTTGGCAGTTTCTGGCAGAGCAATGCCACGATGTTGACCATGATTAAATAACTGACGCTCGTAGGCAAGAAGGCGACACCTGTACGTCAATATGAAGTTGATGTCTTAACCTTTTCATCTCGTCAAATGCGTTGTGTGCAGGCCATACAATACGATTGTGCAAACTTTGAACACTTTCAGAAAATTATGATATTTGGAGCTTTTCCCTTGCTTTTGGTCCAAAATAGAAGACTGCAAAATTTTTTTTACATTGGACCTCGTTTTGCTCCCTTCCAACGTCCTTAAAGTTTTCATCTTTTGATCACTTTGATTGGGGGATTTCCCCATGCATAAACTACACAGTTTTTATGCAATAGTTATATTATTGGATCTTATAAATAAATATAATATATAATAGACTAGGTAAAACAAATATATACGAGCATATCTTTATTAGCAAAAATACTACAGCCTGTTTCGCCGTTAAGGCTCCTCAGGTATTTCTGCAAAAAAAACGAAAAATGAACCCAAAACAAACAGAGAATGCAGTATTACTAACGGTTGTTCGGGGGGAGTAATCAGAAATAGTATGGTAGCGAGCAGAAACTATACTAAAGAATAATCTGCTGGTTCTCCTGCGAACAGTAAACTCATCTGGGTAACTAAGAACTGTGGAGGTTGGTTTGAGAGTAATAGTGACGTAACAATGGGAACAGGTATATACTTAATATGGTAAACGGTAAGTTGGGAAAATAGACGGAAAAGAAAGGATAAAGAAAAACAGCAAAAGTAAAACAGCAAAACACGCAAATTACAACGAACCGTCCAATCTGCTACTTTTTAATTTAAAGTTTTTCCTGTGGCGGCACGTGTTCACTATTTCAAATCGTTTATTGAGCATTATTTTTCTGTCGCCGCTTAAGATGGCAAGTTTTTCAGCCAGGCACAGCTTACATCTGCTCCCTCCGCATTTATATGATGGTGCTGTAGAAACAATGGACCATTTTATAGCCGGCTCAATGCCATTATCCTTTGCTCGCCAAACTTCTTTTGATAGCTCGGTTGTGTTTCTTTTGTTACGGTGGGTAAATGAATGTTTGTGATTGCTAAATCTCGCTTTGAAATCGGTAGAGCAGGATCCATAATATAATTTGGTGGTATTGTTAGAGGATATTTCTGCTTTATATACAATTGATTTCTGTTTGCATTTGCCGTCAAGTGGGCAAGCTGTTTTTATTCTGCAATTACATTTTGGATCGGCTGTAGAAGGTCTATCGGTCTTTGGCAAGGCGGAAAGAAGCTTTTTGTTATGGCGCAAGATGACCGCGGACATATTTGGCATACAGCTATAACTAATTTTAATATTGTTTTTGTTGCATATCTTGTAAAGCCGGTGATGTTTAGGGAAATGCTTTGTAATTAGGTTCAGGAATTCATGGCCAATATTTGTTTCAACGTTTTCACTATATGGAGGGTTGAACCAAACTAACTTTAAATTAAAAAGTAGCAGATTGGACGGTTGGTTGTAATTTGCGTGTTTTGTCCTTTTACTTTTGCTGTTTTTCTTTATCCTTTCTTTTCCGTCTATTTTCCCAACTTACCGTTTACCATATTAAGTATATACCTGTTCCCATTGTTACGTCACTATTACTCTCAAACCAACCTCCACAGTTCTTAGTTACCCAGATGAGTTTACTGTTCGCAGGAGAACCAGCAGATTATTCTTTAGTATAGTTTCTGCTCGCTACCATACTATTTCTGATTACTCCCCCCGAACAACCGTTAGTAATACTGCATTCTCTGTTTGTTTTGGGTTCATTTTTCGTTTTTTTTGCAGAAATACCTGAGGAGTCTTAACGGCGAAACAGGCTGTAGTATTTTTGCTAATAAAGATATATATTATTGGATCTTAGATATGGCGATTTGGTTTAATATAGCAAGAATGAGTGATACGAGCTTAATGATGATATTTTTGAAGGTGTAATCTTTTGGGGATTCCCCGAATTCACCAAAGTTTTTCCACAACAATATAGTGAAACACAATTCTTAACATGAACAAACACATGCTACCAGCTCAGCGCTTAAACACAATGTTAGTATCATAGCGTATGACCACAATTTGTATTGGAATACAAGTTACGAGGTATTTAAAATATCAGATAGATTGTAGAGTGATGTTTGATTAAGTAGAGTACGAGAACAAAATGCGCAGAAGAAAACTGTTTCACGCGAAATAAAATGCAGATTAACGGACAATTGATCTGTTGAATGAGACAATTTGTGAAAGTACAAAGACAGCAAACATCCATTTTCTGATTTAGATCAACATAGATTTCTTGAAATTCTGGCATTCTTGCCTGTGCAGTTTGATTGTTTGAAATGATCAGTCGAAATGATAGTGTAATCTGCATCAAGTTTCATTCCTCTTTCAGCGGCATCGTTTACAGCTTTCATTTTATGAACAAAAATCTAGCTTAGTAATAGGTAGAGTGTTCATGCTATTCGTTTACTGGAAGTTGTAACCAGTCATGATCTGATCCAGATTCTTACTTACAGCACGACCAGGACTACGAACCAGTCAAGTCCGTCAGTCATGTATTGCGATTACTGCATTCTTGTTAAATTGGACTTAGACGCGTTAAAATTCACTTAGACACGCAGTGGAAAGAAGTTTTCGAGTTAGAGCTCGTTTTGCTCATCATTCTAATTATCAGCGAAAAAGGGCATACACTATTGTCTCCTTTGTTATGGAGGAATAAAATAGATGCTGCTGAAAAAGGAATGAAACTTGATGCAGATTGCATAACGATTTCGACTGATTATAAACCACGAAGGTCAAGTTTAATTCAAACAATCGAACAGCACAGGCAAGAGTGCCCGAATTTAAAAAAATCTATGTTGACCTAAATTAAGAAATAGATGTTTGTTGTCTTTGTTCTTTCAGCTGATCAATTGTCCGTTAATTTGCATATTGTTTTGCGTGAAATAGTTTTCTCTTGCCCAGCTGGTGCTCCTATGCTTCTCAACCAAACATCTCTTTACAGCCTACCTGTTTGTGCAGCCTGAAAGTGTTCAAAATTTGAACTATCGTGCTGCACAGCCATGCAATTACAATTGGCTGGACAAAAAACAATTAAATGCAAATACCGATATGGCGATGCTATCATGAGTAACAAATAAAATTTTTTCCCCGCTTTACCTGAATTTTTTTCGGGGAAGGCATCTGGTATTGCAACAGTTCATTATTTGAAGCGTTTGTCTTAAAACCCACAACTGGCATAGTAGATCTAAAGCCAAGGGTTTGACCCGGGGGCTAATGGGAGCCTTGAGGATTTTGGAAACCTCAACAAATTTTTTAAAAGCCAAGTTCAAAAGTGAAAATGTAAAAAAACACTTTGCAAAAGGTGGAAGACTTTCTTTGAAGACACCATAATAGTTTTAATTAGTTCCCTCACTCCTCTATAAATGTCTCAATGGTATTGCGACTTATAAGAGATAACTTTGACAAAATACCGGTTTTTCTTGCCAGTTTGGCTAAATATTAACCATAATCATTAAATTTTAACCTAAATCATTAAATTCTGTCAAGTTACATAGTATCATGTATGCAGTTAAAACATCACTGTCGCTTAGACTTACGCAAACATCTTTTGTCGTCAATCTTCAATGCGATATTGGTTTGTAAACACAATAATTTTGTGCACAATTTAGCCAAAAGAAACAATTGATATCTTTCAAAATTTATTATTTGTTGCAAAGAAAACATGTCACGCTATTTGTCCAAAGCTTTTTGAACAATAGGAAATGGAAACACTGTAAGCTACTTATAGATAAATAATTCTAATAAGCATAAATGAATAATTGAACCCACCATAATATAAGCCCCGCTACTTTCAAACTTAGAGTGATTGCTAGAATATAAGCAGTAGTTAGCTTATATATTGATCATTAAAACCTACCTAGTTCCCATTTTTCGGGGCACATATTTTGTATCATCCAGATGGGTTGGGCGGCTTCAAGAATCCCTATTCCAAGGTTTCCTAGAACCAATGAGACCGCCGTAAGCAAAATATAAGGATCACAAAGCAATGTTCCCAAAGGAATCGGTTCTCGTGTCTGAACAAAAACAAACGATTAGGCCATTACGCAAATAATCTCACTCAACGCCGCAAAAAAATGAATATTGAGAGTGTTCGTGGGTGCACGTGTACGTTGGAGAATTAAATCAATATCTCTACAAAGCTCATAAAAATAGGTTTATAGCGGCCGAAACTGGGCAGTTGCTACGTAGTTTAACTCTAAAAAAATACCGGCGCTGTAGCCGAGGGCAGATAAGCTTATAACTTTGTTGGAATGTTCTCTTGCTTGACACTCAGCGACAAGCGAAATGGGATGCGAAAAATAAAATATCACAACTGAATTCAGTCAGTGATGATCAAAATGTGTCATGGGGTGAAAAACAGCTACAAAAAAAAGCGTCGAAAAGTGTCTAATGTTTGATTTTATTGGAGAAAAAGTGTGAGCTAATCCTTAATGTTCCCATTTTCGTTGTCACAAGATAAAAAATCAAAATCAAATCATTTACCTGGCTTCTCTTCGCAATGTCGCATCCTCGGAAAAATAGTTGAAACGCAGCCAGAATGAGAGCAACGACAGCCAAAACAAGAAAAACACTCTCTTTTCCCAACACTTGATAAACTCCGCTTGCAAAAGGAGGTCCAACTACGCATAGTAACCTCTTTAAAAAGTGATCATCTCACACGTTTCAAAAACATATCAAAGTATAAAAAAACAAAAAAGCTGCAGTGACGTGAAGTATCTACTCAAAAAAGTAATCTCAAGGATGAAGGCTCGTGTGCTTTGATAAAAGTGAAGGCAAATTAACTTACGTAGGACTCCCATAGCTAGCCCTCCAAGGGCAATACCGATCGCTTGTCCTCTGTTTTCATCACTGTCATTACTGTATCGATCAGCAAGCATCGCCACTCCAGCAACCGCTGCACTTGCAGATCCGATTCCTTGAATGGCACGAGCAGCGAGCAGAACGCCATAAGCTGATCCAAACGCAAAAACTGCACAAAATAACCATTGTTGGCAACTTGGTGGGGTGGGTTGATGTGCCGTTTCACAACGGTAACGGTCAAACGATTATGGGTTCGAACCTTACAGTAATTTCGCTGCTTGTCCTCGAAAAAACATTTACGGTAATTTTGGTACGTGTGGTTGCATTGGTTGCACTTACGTTTGATTGCATTGCTTGTGATGGAAATCTTAGCTTAACAGTAGTTTTGGCAACATCAGGCTACTTTCTGGGTCTAAACACAAGCTGCTTTAAGTAGCTGATAAACGTTTTCCGGTGACCGAAGGATGAAGCCTTACAATGTAAGATATGCTGCTGCATAAATTTAAGTTATATTTATGGCAATTATAAGGTCGTCACTTCAGCTCCGACGATCGTTGCAATATTGTTACTTCGAAAAAAACAGTTCACACACCGATCGTTTCTTTTTTGAAAACTTTGGTTCCACAACTAAGATGTTTGCGTTCAAAGCCCGTTTCAGAAGCATACAACTGCTTTTTAATCCAGGGACCAGTTAAACCCATTCAGGCCGAACGAATGTTTACTGAAGTGTACTCTGATTTTATTTATTTGAACCTCTACACATATTTTTCATAATTCATGAGATGTTTTTCAGAATGAAAGGTTTTTGTTTTGATATCAACGAGTAAGGAGCCTCTCTGGTCCCACCCTGTACCACCAGTCCCTCATTTATCTCTAACTTAATTTCGTGGGTAAGTCTACACTTATATCTTCTAAGTGTGAGCTGACATCAGACCTGCAAAGTGTCTGCTGTGTAAGGCTGTTTTCCGTACGATTTTAGGGATACCGCTAGAAAAATATGAAATTTTTTTAGACTTACGAACTCCAGAGAGACACATAATTCCGATCCCTAGTAGCATAGGCAAGTCAAATCCTATTCGGTCTACAATGGGTCCCACAAGTAAGTTCGCAATGACTTGAACAGATGGTTTGGAAGCAAATAAAATTCCTATGTACAGATTTTCTTTCAAAAAATATTCGTTTTCTCCCGTTTTGTGGCAACTAGTAGTTGTTGTTGTATCTGCTTGGTTAGACGCTTCTCCAGTTGTTGTTGTCTGATCTTGAATTGTAGCTAAGCCTTCCCTCGATGTAGTGTTGAATTCAAGTAACTTCTGTTGCTCTTCATGTTCTTTGAAGAAGTATTCCGGAAGAATGGGAACTGCATAACACAAAGTTGTGAAACACAATCAACGTGTTGGAAGCAAGAACGTGGCTCGATCTTTATAAATCTGTCAAAGCTATTTCTGTATTCATTCAAGCGTATGAGCTTATGATCTGTTTTTACGTCTTTCGTCACAGTGGGCAACCACGATGCGTATACTGCTTAGCCCCACCATCTGTTTACCACTTAAAGATGGAAGCATCCCGTTAAATGTGTTGCCCAAGGACATAACAAGCAAGCTTTCCGGCTTGTTCGCCACACTGTCCCTTTTGTGCTGAGCACCAAGCAGGGAAACTGTGATTACCATTTTTTAAAAATCTTTTGGTATGACTCGACTGGGGAATGAACCCCAGGTCTACCGACTGCGAAGCAGACGCTCTAACCACTACGCCATCGCGCCTCTAAAGCTATTTCTGTTTATAAACGAAGATTTAAGAAAGATTTAAAGAAAGTCTGTGCACCAGGCAGAGCTGTAAACAAAAAAGTTACAAGAAATTTAATAAAAGGAAGGATACACTTATTATATTTGATGTTAAATAGAAAGTCATATAAAACGGCAAAGATGCATTTGAAATGTCATTGAAACGGATGATTTGCGCTAGAAACGTCAATTGTTGTTCAATAATTCATCAAAAATGCGATACAAGTCGCTATCAAGTTGTAATTTGCTAAATTGCTCTCGCGACTTCGCAAAGAACGCTGCCCGACTTGAATTGACGTTCCAAAATAATTGAATCTTGCTCGTCGCGCGAGCTTTCGATGATTTCAAAAACCACAAGGCATTTGGATAATTTAGCTGTGGTGATTGCAATTGATAATTATAATTAAGACCGGTCGTATTATGGATCTACTCAGCGACCCTGACGCGATTACGGAATGGTTTGATATTCCGCTTCGTGGTTGGCAGACTCCGGTTCCATTCCTTTATTGGGTTAAGCCAAAGAATATCGAGTTAATCCAAAGATTCTGGATATTGTATTTACAGATCTCTTGCTTGGCGCTTAGCAATTGCAGTAATGTGAAAAATGAAATGTAAATCGAAAGTTACTCGGTCACGAGTTAAAAACATTGTCCGGGGGCAGAAAAAATGATTGCAGCGAAAAAGCGAAATACTCAATGATATTTTAAATTCAGAAAAACGATTTGAAGCTGCAAGGGAACCTAAAAGCAATGAGGCGGCAGAGTTCTTCCATCCAACTCGATAAAGGAATTGACGACAGCGCCATAGTAAGGCACTATCCAACACGACATGGGACTAGCCAGTGAGGAGCCATGCCCCCAAAATCATACTTGACAAGTTATGACGCTGAATTTGTTTTGTTAAACAATATGTGGTAAATGAAGTAAAACAAAGTATTCCATGAAATTCCTTGAGGATGTGGCTTCCCTCCCCCCTCCCCCCCCCGAATTAAAAATCATGGCTACGCCTGTGAAACATGACCATAACGCTTTTGCTTAAAATCAGGCACAAATTTTATCTTTGTAAGTCTCTCCATCTCCATATTTGTTGTTTGTACAATACGTTTGTTTTTGTTATTACTAATTTGAGGATAACGAAATAAACTTTACTTAGTGTAGAGGTGTTGTTTCTACGTTTTTCGGTCAAATTATGTAATACAATTCATGTAAAGCATAGTACTTACTAACTGCAGTAAGAAGCATGTTATCCACCAATAATATTGAATACACCATCGCAATAGCTATTCTATTCGAAGAGTTCACATACTCCCTGCATTTCTTTACAAAGATGCACGACATCTTAATCGTGCCAATATTATAAACCTACTACTGAACAGTTTTTGAAGATAGACCTACATTTGTCACCTAGATGCCAAGCAATATGGTTTGAAATTGTTTATTAAAAGAAATGCGAGAACAAAAATTGCCCTTCCTACAATGAAATCATCATAACCTATAAGCTAATTTTACGAGCTAACGTTTGAGGTGGAGCGATGTTGCTTGCTGCCGCCTGGCTACTTGTTGTCTTTCAGGAATGCACACCCCTAATAGATAACCTCTAGTCGTTGACAACATCCTGCTGAACTCATGGAAATACCAATAATATTTAGGCCTTTTTCTTCTTATTATCACTCAAGTTATGCTTACATAGATTTAAATTGCGCTTTTACAGCGCGACAATGTCGCTTCCTTCGCTTTACAATCTGTAATGCTGTAACTGTCCATCGTTTTACGTTTGCTGAGAAAATAGAGCAAACTGCCTGCTTTTAAGATTTGTTTGCTTCTTTATATGCTTTAGTTTGCTGGCCTTATCCAGAAATCAATATTTATCGATCAATTTTGACAAATAACCGGCTTTTGCGGCCTTTCAGGACAAATTATATGAAACCATTTATTAAATTAGGCAAGGCAATAATGTAAAATTTGCAACAGCGATACACTTTCTAACTTGCTTTTGGTCACAATCAAGAGCTAGGCTTACGCAAAATCAAAATTTTTCTTCTCAGCTTGAGAATTCACATCACGTTTCTCGATGGTGATACAACAATGGGTAACTAAATAATGAATAAAGCTATTTGAGCTATTTGTTTCCTGCATCATACTTCTGTAATATCTACGACATAGTCATAGCATCTTACAGTATTGATCTAGTAATAATTTAGTCATATAAGATGGCGATGAATCTTTTTCCGTCAGCTCGTGATCTATTCAAATCAATTATAACTGCTGAGCGTATTAAGAATTAAAACTGGCATTCATTACGGTCTCGGTATGTTCATTCGGATGCTACATATGCGGTACATATTTCGTTATTAGTTATTACACTATCGTCAGTTTATCTATAATACAATAAAAACAAGAGTATAAACAGCTCTTACCTGCTTGGAAAAAATAAATTTACGATAACAAAACAAAAACAGACACACTGCCCAGAATTCGTTTTCTGCAATTTAAACTTTGTGCAGTTAAAAATTTTATTTCGTTTTCGTAAATGCTTTTTATCCGTAAAGAAAAAAAACTGCATATTTTTTGTTTTTATTGCAGAATTATTGCAGTTTTATCGGGTGGGCAGAATAAAGTAATAACCCTGTTTTTAATCAAAAATAACTCAAAAACTAAGCTTTGCATACAAATTAAATTTTGGTACATTGTCATGAGCAGCTATTATTGGTCAAGTGGTGAAATTTTCAGCCAAAAGCATTCATAAGCACAAGGAATAATGAGAAAATACAAAATTCAGGTCAAACTATGCAGTGCCAGATGTTGACTTAAAATTTACTTACCTCGGCTTTAATCGAGAAGATGGTCAATATGGTCTTCATTCTCAGAATCAACCAATCGAAGTCTTTTTTGCAGGAAGATATGGACATACGAATTTCAGCAACCGGTATTTCATCACATGGCAACCGTGTTCAAAATTGTCCAGAAATGTCTGTCATGTGAAAAAGGCTTAAGTGTGCAGTTTCGCTGCGATATCGACGTGAGACTTCGTAGTGCAAAGGAAGCAAATAGCAAATCTAAGTTCTCTTCTAAAAAATAACGTCTGGTATCGCATACTTTGACCTGAATTTTGTATTTCTTCATTATTCCTGGGTTTTTAAATATTTTTGGCTGAAAATAAATTTCACCACGTAACCAAAACAAGCTGCTCATGACAATGTATCAAATTTAATTTGTAGGCAAAGATTAGCTTTTGAGTTCTTGATTAAACAGGGTTATTACTTTATTGTGCCCACCCGACACAGGAATTATCGATAAGGCAAAACCTAAACAAATTTTCGTTTAACACGAATTGATTAATTGCCAATTAGAAATCGTGATCTCGCTGCCAAAGTAATTTTGATTACGAAAAATACATCTATTTTGCCATGATATGTGTAAATCACGATCTTTAGTAATCATTGGGACAATTTAATGACCAGAAATGTATGCCAGTCTAAAGCTCTTTTCAAAATAAGGATATCTAATTAGAAATGGGTGTCTTAAGGGGTGCCTCGGTCTCAAGATGGTATTTTTGAAGTCTCGATCTTGCTATTCTAAAGACTCGGCTTGGTCTCAAAGCTCTGCGTCTCGACCTTAGGTGGAGTCATTGAAGCACTAGGACAAGGGTGTCAAACCCATTCAGTGCTGCGGACCACATACACATAATCTGTATTTTATACGGGCCAGACTCTATTGAGAAAAAACTTAAGCAGGTAAGACTGTATATCAGTGGTCCTCAAACTTTTTTGTCCAGCCACGTAAATCTATTCCCATTGATGGCGAGTGGCATTATATGGAAATCACCACTTCTCCGGGCAGCGATCTCCGGAAATGGTGTGATGTAGCCCGAAATCGTGTTGATCTCCAATAAAAATAAAAAGATCTCCAATAAAGATAAAAAGTCGTAACTGTTAGGATAAAGTCAGCGTAGCGCGCTGTCGCAAGTAGTTCCCTGCCACGTCGCGTTTTATGACAAAAACAAAAAAATTGTTCGCAATTGTAAGCTGCGTGTTATCTAACGTTGCAATACTGCCGAAATTGATTAAGAATCATTTTGCCGGTCGGATTAGATTTGCTTGCGGGCCGTACGTTTGGCACCCCTGCAATAGAGGCTAAGCCCCTATAAACCGAAAATATTATTATCATTTTTGCGAAAAAATCAGATATTTTGATGTAATTTTAGGAATTAGAGGGGGAGCATGGCGTCATGGCCCCTTCTCAATATATCATTGATCACAGTAGAACTCAGCCACGGCAATTTCTGCTAAAGGATTGCACACCGCCCAAGGTGCTTGCGAGACTGGGGACCTATTTTCATCAACGTATAAATATCTTGTATTTGATATTTGTAAACAAAGTTTGATATCCTGACATGAGACCAATATATAGTAGGATGACTTATTTATGCTTTTGTTTGCTGTTGTTGTTATCACGATGTTTTTAACTGCAGGAATTCTTTTTTTGATGTCATAATACACGTCTTGGCATAATGGTTGAAAGCAAATAGCGGGCACACTGTTATCAGTAGCAATGCTTCGAATATGAGATCGGCTTTTGCTTTTGAAGCTTCTACTTATGGCAGCATAAAAAATTAACAACGATCGCCTAAATGAAAATGCCTATCATTTATACGAATAAAAATGCTTTCTGCCTGGGTTTTGACCGATCTCCACTAACAATAACAAATACACTGATAGTATGGGCAAGTTTTTTTTCTTGTCTAATTTAGCGCATTTGCGATTGATGTTAAAAGATATTTTTATTGTAGAAAAAATTCTTGGAGGCCATGTATTTTTCGTACTTGTATTTTGTATTGCTCAAGCTCAAGTAAATATCTAAAGTCTCGTGTCTCGTCTCGGTCTCGCCACCCTAAAGTTTCGTATCGGTCTCAGAGAGCTGAAGTCTCGTCTCGGTTTCGATACTTTGATGTCTCGTCTCGTGTCGTTCCCGAAGCTCCGCATCTCAATTCCAGCTTTGTATGTAACGGTCTATAAAAAACGTAGCCAAGCTTAATAGCTAAAGAATGCTTTGCCAATTAGTAGATTAAAGTTTTTTCCACAAAAAAAAATTGGAGGACCCCCTCAAACAATTTTTTCTAAAAAATAGAGACCTGTGAAAAGAGTCTATTGTGACCCCACCAAAGCCGGTTTTAATATAGATCGTATGGTCGTGATCTCACATTTCTCTACGACTGCGTGGCGATGCTTATGAAAATGTACTGCACAATTTGCCTACAATGATTTTCTCTGCTTGGCAAATTTTAACATGCAGCATATTTCGAAGACAAAATGTGTCTGAATGAATGCATCAAAATTAAAGCCGGATGCAATTCAAGCGGAATGATGAGACACGGAAAGCCTGAAGCAGGTCTAAACAACCATCACCTAATCAGTACTACTGCTATTATCCCGACAGTTCGGAGATTAAATAAGTAATTATACAACGAATTTTATTTTCAAATTCTGTGATGCCGCTCGTCTGCAAGATACAAATAATAACTAGGCTTATTAAAAATTACTGTGTGGTGACCAATTACAATTCTCGACGCTGAGAAAAACGAAAAAAACATCAAATGTGGCATCAGTTGGCTGTCTTATTAATCCTTTCACCGCCACACTACCCATTTTCAATTTTGGCTCAGCGCCAAATTTTATTGCATAAAACAATAGATTAAACTGTTAAACAATGTTGGTCGTAATATCATGCCAAAACCGTTTTGTATGGTTGTTATGTACCAAAATAATCATGAGCAAAGTCATAATTTCACTCACCAATATTGTTTTCACCAATACTCAACAACATTTTGGCGAATTTGGCGTTCGCATTTTTGCGAATTTGGCGGTGCATAAAGTAATTCGCCCAATGAGAAAGTCATACGGTTCTGTGTCAATTGGTGTTCCGGCTCGGTGATTAATATTCATCACGTTTTTGTTATTAAAATTTGATACTACCCACAGGTGCTTTAAACTTCTGTGCTTGACAATTTATGAATTGATTTGCGTGAAGTTTATGAAATGTAGTCTATCGGTTAGAAACACACAAAATTTTAGTGTCTGCAGTTCACAAAATTGCAATTTCTAGAAAAACTAAGTCCTTTGGTACATTTTGGTTTATTCTTTCTCGATAGCATGGATGTTTGGCATTATCAATCAAATTATTCAAAAGGCTCATTGAAAAATGAAGTCTACAAATTGTATTATGAGGCCTACAGCAAGCAAAACACTTGGCAATCACCCAAGAGAAAGACGATGGAGTAAAGATGGTTCTTTCTTATCGTTTCCACCAAAATGTTGGGGTGGAGCTACATATGATCTAAATCAGGGGTCACCAACCTTTCTTGGACCACGGGCTACTTTTTGGATATTGATTAAAGTGGGGGCGCACTTGTCCTAAAGTTTGCAACATCCCGGACTTAATGTTCGATCTATTTTGTATTGGCAGATGGTGTCATTACATATCTGTTGCCACTACTTCGGTGGCCGATGTCTTGCAACCCTAGGCTACCTTTTTTTTTTTGAAGCCACCATCGACTTTCACAGAAATTTTGAGAATACTTTAAAACAGGTTGGCGGGCACCCCATATTGCCTTTACGGGCGACATGGTGCCCTCGGGCACACGGTTGGTGACCGCTGATCTAAATGTTGAAGCAATTTCCTTTGCAATTGGGCAAGGCTGTCGAAGCAGCCAGCTGATTTTTTCTACTTTGCTTGATAATAGCTTTGTAGAGCTACTGGAATCAAATCCAAAAACTTGGGTAAAGCAAGAACTTATTTTACTTTTATGAGCATACCTAAGCAAAGAAAAACGAATATGAATCGTGCGTAACCAGCAGGGACTTGAGAAAGTTTGGAGCGAAATCAAAATTAACGTCACTGTACCACGTGGAACATATTATTGGACATATTATTGGAATTTGGCTTTATAATAGCTATATAGAGCTACTGGAGTCAAACCAAACATTTGAGGAAAACCAAGGACACTTTAAACTCCCCAGGGCACGTCAAACAGGCAGAAAAGAACATGCTACATAATGCGTAGCCAGCGAGGACTTGAGAAAGTTTAAGGGGAAATCAAAACAAAACAGCGTCACTGTGTCAAATCGTACCATAGAAGACATTTTTGCTATTTTTGCTTTAGAATAGCTTAATATCAGAAATTTAATCCCTACTTCCAAACTTACGGGAAACGCAAGGCTCCCTTTGGCTCGTGTCAGCAATTAACAGGGCACATAGACCTAAGGCATAGCCAGGATCTTGAAATGAGACATTCTATTAGGAAAAAGAGCACAAAAGGTCGTGAATATCTTATGTGCAGAAAACACATAAACGTTTGGTAACTGTTTTCTCAAGAGCCTGATGGGTTTTCTCAAGAACCGACCAAGGGCGTAGCCAGAAAAAAATTGAGAGGGGGGCCAAATTTTGCAACTTTTAATGTGACGTCATTTAGTTATAACGGCATATTCACGTAATATCTATAAAAATATAAATTTTTCAGAATTTTTGCCTAGTTGCAAACTGACCGCTAAATTATGCAAAATTTCTAACGCTTTCTTTGAAAAGGCCAATTAGGGATAATTTTTGATAAGACAATCGTCACACAATACACTGTTGAGCCAGAAACACTCATCTGTCATCCTATAAACGCGTTCGCCATTTTACTGGTTGTTGAGAATTAAATAGCAATAAAATACAATGCGTACAGTAGTATACGTTACTAGATCAGTAAGTGCTCAGCACATGCGAGAATGTCGAAATCAAAGTTGAATAAGTTTTACTTCCAGTTGATCACGCTCAGAAATCAATTCGCCGTCGCTTTTCACCAGCCATGGTTGCCAATATTCGATGGTCTTCTCCTCATCTACTCTTTCGTGATGGCAGTAAAGCCTGCACAAATCAGACAAGCGATCCGAGGTCGTATGTGAACGTAACCAAGTTTTGACTAGCCTCATACACGAAAATGACCGTTAAGTCTTAACGGTTGTTGCCGGGAGTGTCAAGATAATCTGTATGACGTTGCGCACACTTGAATAAGCTTGGGCGCTCAGAAAAAGCTCGGGCAAGCTTTCCTGGTTTACTTGAGGGATGAGAGAACTTCTCCACAACTTTACTTTATTTACAAGGTTGTCCAAGGAATATAAGCTCTCAATGTCATTGATGTTGGTCGGATTGTTCGGAGGCAAGATAGAGAGCAACGCGAAAAAAGAAGGGTTATCATTAAAACGTTCTCGAAGAGAGCTGCTTAGATCATCAATGTACGGGAGGAATATCGAACGTTGATAATATTGTGAGGTCGATTCTGCTTCAACGTTATCACGATGAACTTGGATTCCAACAACCCGAGGCACTGAAAGCTGTTTCGTGCCAACTGCTGCACAAGCCTCATCATAAATACAAGATGCAACTGTATTAAAGTCCACACGGTCTTGATCGAGGACGCTCTGAAGAGAAGCAATAAGACTTTTCACAGAAGGTACACTGACTCCAACAGACTGAAGCTTTCGCGCTAGTGGTTCCATAAGTGCTGAGTACCGCCCAATCAAACATATGGCGTATGTTACACCAGGCTTTTCGAGAGCAGCTTTCAAGGAAAGAGCTTTCGCTCGTGTCTCACCGCTCGCGTCCTCCATCAATGAAGCAAGAGCGTCAAGTATAAACGTGTAGTTAGCTTTAAATATCCGGATGCTCTTGTATTTTTCTGACCACCTGGTAGGAAAGAATCAAGGAATATTGACTCCTAAACTTGAGCGCCTTTTAGGGCTTTCCCGAAAGAAACGAATAGTTTTCCTGCTGATGTCGCAGGTGCTTCTAGCAATAGAAACTCTACTCTGGTCATTAATGACCAAGTTCAAACACTGTGCAGCACAATGCACAAATATTGCTGGGGGGTACTTTTTGCGAATGCGTTTTTGCACTCCACTCACATGACCTGTCACAGTTGATGCACCATCGTAGCCTTGTCCAAGAAGCTTTCGAAGATCAACGCCTATTCTGGAGAGGTGAGCCAGAACAACTGCAGAAATAGATTCCGCGGAAACTGAAGACATTTCAACAAATCCTGTAAAACTCTCGTTCACTTTTTCACCTTTGGTATATCTTAAGACAATGCTAAGTTGATTTTTTCCCGAAATATCGCAGGATTCATTGGCAACAACAGATATAAAACTTTCATTAGCCTCTGCAACGAGCTCTTCGACCACCATGGTGCTCGCAATCCCAAGAATCTCGTTTTGAATGGTTGGACTGTTATACTTAGCATTTCCAGCCATCTGAGTAAAATGATTCTTCAAAGCTTGGTCCCCAGCATCCATGCGAAATTGAAGAAGCTTCATAAATTTTCCTTGTCTGCGGAATGCCCACGCAAAGGAATATTGTTAGAAGCACAAAAAACAACAGTTTTGACAATAAAAGTCAATTTTTTTTTTATTTTCTGCTGTTCGCCTGTCTCTTCCAGCGTCTACGCAAGTGTATATATCTTTGCCATTTTCCATGGAGCTAATAAAATCCTTCGCTGCCAATGTTGCTTCTCTGTGGTAAACGGCACCCCTGTGAGAAAGAGCCTTTTCGATAAATTTCTTGAAATCTATACAAGGTCTTTTCAGGAAAGCAGCGTTTGCAAGACTGCCATGTGTCAGATGCACTTGCACCAAGATGCATGTTTTGCATAAACCACCACTACGAGAGAGTTGCGTATAAACAAGCCAATTGGAAAACCTATCATCTTGAAGCCACGACTTCAGAAACTTGCAACGATTTTGCCGAATGGTATCAAGAAGTAAAACATTTTGTTGACCTTCTGAAGTTAAAAGCCTATATCTTTCGGCATCTGTGATCTGTGAGTAAATTTCTAGAACATATCCTAAATCGATGGTCTTCCCCAACACGTATTTTTCATGGCTTTCGGGAACAACTCCAGCCGTATTAGAAGTAGTTGGCGGTTGTAAAACTTCAACATCGTCTTCAACTCTAGCACTATCAGCCTGTTTCCTTGCAGAAAAAAAATATCTAACTTTGTCTGTTTAGCGGGTCGTTTCCACATTTTGCCTTTCGTGAACTACGCTCGTTGCTACTATAAAAATTGCTGTACAAAATTGAAAAAGTGCGAATGCAATTTCACTGATCTAATGTAGTTTTATCAAGAACGGCTTTAATATTTTAACTTCAACGGCGTCGTATAACGCACTATTTAAGGAATTTCAAGGAAACTACTCCCACTGGTAGGTTGAACGTTCTGATAAAAGAAGCGACGTCTTTGTAGCACCAGTGCTTCACCGGGTTAGAATTGTGAAGCTGCTTACCCAGCATGTCGTGAGAGGCGGGTAGTATGTAATATCATTTTTGATCTGTTTTTTGTGGAGGTTTGTGGAGGGCTACGTCATTTCCGAACGTGACGTCCGAACGTGGTGATACGTCATTGAACGTGTGGCTACGTCATTCCCGAACGTGGTGATACATGAACTTGTAACAACTTGTAAACACGTGTAACAACTTGTAAACAAATGGTAACACAAAGACAACGTGTACTTGTAAACAAACGACAACGTGTACTTGTAAAACTTGTAAATAACAACTTAAACAAATACCAATACAAAACAAATGTCAATACAACTTGAAAAGAAATGTTTATAACAACTTGTAAATACATGACAACTTGAAATTGATTTGTTGTACCCTCGCTTCAGAATACCCCCACTTCAAAAGTTCTCCAATTAATTTCACTTTTCAACTCGTTAGCAATCTTTGTCTTATTGTAAGCGCAGCTATTGTAAAACGGAAATAGTAGCTTTAGATCGTGACTGCAGCCTTTGATAACAATTTCCTTTCGAGCGTGTAATCGATCACGTGTAATCGATCGCTTCGTGAAATTGTTTATAAAACCTCTGAGCGATTTGATTCTCTAGAATGTTGTTTCTTTACTCTTCTATTGGAGGTATTTTCCTTGTTATATTTCTGCAGTTGGTTGGAATTAATCTACATCTATTTCAGTATGTAGGCAATGGATTCAGCCCTATTACAATCTTGGAGAAAGAAAATCTTAAAAATATAGTATAGATGCCAGTGAGATGAACAATAGATGTTTCAGGGGAAAGTTTGCATGTTTACCACTAACTGAAAAACCTACAGAAAATTATTCAGAACTTTTACAACCTCCAGTTCAAAACTAACAACAGACACAATCTTGAACAAGTATAGATTTCAAAACTAGGGTAGATACAATGTTGTGAGTATAGATTTCATTACTAGTCGCAGATAAATCTTGGAGGAGTATAAATTTCATTACTAACCGCAGATTAATCTTGGATGAGTATAGATTTCATTACTAACCGCAGATAAATCTTGGAAGAGTATAGATTTCATTACTAACCGCAGATTAATCTTGGAAGAGTACAGATTTCATTACTAACCGCAGATAAATCTTGAGGAGTATAGATTTTAGAACTAACCGCAGATACAATGTTGGGGAGCGTAGATGTAGCTACCAGTATAACGAAAGACAAATGTTGAAGGAGAAAAATCTGCTCGTTCATCACTTATTGTAAGTTTACAGAAGAAAATAATATACAGTTTTTCTAGATCATACAAGTATTTCAATCAAAACATTTACCTTTATTACAGCTAGTCGTTAGTTTTAGGGGAAAATAGCCAACAGTTTTCTAGATTATCAGGTTTGCTGGGGAAAATCACAGGCAGCGACGTTGCTTCCAGAAGAGTGCCTTCAACTTGGCTACACTAAATGCTGCTGCGTCCTATGCCTCTGGGATTCCAGAGCTCATAATAAGCATTACATTGAGAAGACCTGACCGCAGAGATTTGTAGGACATTATCATAAAATTCATATTTTCCACAGTTTCCTCAGCTCATCTACATAGAAATAAGCACAACTTTTAACAATATTTCAAGGACATTAACATAAAATTCATAGTTTTGTAGTTTCCTCAGCTCACTTCATAGAAATAAGCACAGCTTTTAACATTTTTGTAGGACATTACCTTAAAATTCAGAGTTTTACAGTGTCCTTAGCTCATCTACATAGCAATAAGCACAGCTTTTAGTGTTTTTGTAGGACATTACCATAAAATTCAGGATTTTACAGTTTACCTAGCTCCCCTACATAGCAATAAACACAGCTTTTAACATTTTTTGAAGGACATTAGCATGAAATTCAGGGTTTTACAGCGTCCTTAGCTCATCTACATAACAATAAGCACAGCTTTTAACATTTTGTAGGACATTACCATAAAATTCAGGGATTCACAGTTTACCTAGCTCCCCTACATACCAATAAACACAACTTTTAGCATTATTCGTGGGACATTAACATGAAATTCATGGTTTTACAGCGTCCTTAGCTCCCCTACATAGCAATAAGCACAACTTTTAACATTTTGTAGGACATTACCATAAAATTGATGGTTTTACAGTGTCCTTAGCTCATCTACATAGCAATAAGCACAACTTTGACCTTATTCGTGGGACATTAACATAAAATTCAGGGTTTTCAACATTTATGTTTATTACAGC
The DNA here is from genome assembly GCA_963675345.1 of Trididemnum clinides. Lineage (NCBI taxonomy): Eukaryota > Metazoa > Chordata > Ascidiacea > Aplousobranchia > Didemnidae > Trididemnum > Trididemnum clinides. The sequence goes on from OY776301.1 coordinate 8,434,982, forward strand.
TAGTCGTTAGTTTTAGAGGAAAATAGCCAACAGTTTTCTAGATTATCAGGTTTGCTGGGGAAAATCACAGGCAGCGACGTTGTGAGTTTGGTGGAAGAAACAATATTAAATTTGACACAATTTCAAACTTTTATCGTTACTTTTTAGATTAAAATTTCAGTAGCTTGACCAGACCTTTGAGTGAAATATAGATTTGGTTCACATATGACAGTGAGGTAGTTACATTTTTATGTTAGCTTCACGCTTTCTTGGAAGAAAACTTCAGTACATTGACCAGACCTTTGAGTGAAATGTAGATTTGCTTCACATATGACAGTTAGGTGGTTAAATGTTTATGTTAGTTTCACACTTTTAGGTTAAATTTCCGTAGCTTGACCAGACCTTTGAGTGAAATGTAGATTTGTTTCACATATGACAGTGAGGTAGTTATATTTTATGTTAGTTTCACACTTTCTTGGAAGAAAATTTCAGATTGACCAGACCTTTGAGTGGAATGTAGAATTGCTTTTCATATGTCAGCGAGTTAGTGAAATTTTTAGTACAGCGGTTGAAACATTTTGAAAAGATTACAACAAAGAAGCTTGTTTCAATTCAGCGTCACTACTAAATATTATTGAACCAAGAAGACCAAATCTTTATCGTGTTTGGAGACTACTTCAAACTTTTACTTGTAAACATTCACCATGCATCTAATTTACAATATCTTTTCATGCAGCTAGAAAACAATTATAACACTTTTTTAACTATCAAATTTTCCACCAACATAAAATTTCTCAAAAAACAGCTAAGCTTACTATCAACAAAATCTTATGCAAGCGGAAACATCAGCATCATGTCAACAAACCTTTAACCAATCACAATCGATGTAGAACTTCAAAAATGGTTTTCTATCAACAAAAAATCTGACGCCAGCGGAAGCATAGACCATACGGAGGTGATTACGTCTTTAAAGTTATAAACATTCTTACCTCTTATTTGACCAATCACGAACCAGCGGGTGTTTCGATTTGCACTACATCACAAGTTTTCATTACACAATTGTTGGAAAGAACAAGACAGGTCTAGGCAAGAATAGCGATTTTTATTCTTTCTTTGTTAACATTTCTCTATAAAAGTCGTATGTTTTGCGTGAAAATTGGAAGAAGAACAATGGAAAACTGCGGCGAGACACACACTTCAATTGCTGACGACTATGAAGAGAGGGCAAAAGAGGTCGACGTTACAACGACCTACCCCTACTCCTCATGCTACGACGGGTTGATGGAGCAAACAGAGTTGTTGGGACGTGCAAGAAAACACCAAGAAGAAGCAAGAAAAATACGAAAAATCTTCCTCGACATTGACAAAGAAGGGAAGTCAATACCCGCAGACGGTGAGATGTTGAGAAAAGGCGTGCTAACTGTCTCAAGAGGAAAAGCTCTCTTTTCAACCAATCAGCTTATTCAAGTGTGTGAGCATATGTTTGAAGGTCTACCGTTTGTGATTTTCAAAGGTCCAACAGACGCCCGTCCTTATGTGGTGATCATTTTCTCAGTTGACTCTCAATACGGTGATGGCTGCGAAGTGAAAACAAGATTGGAAATCTTCAAAAAAGAGGCGGCTGTAGAAAACTTTCTTATCAGATTTAAAGTGGAATCTATCTTTTCACCCGAGAAATATTTTCAACATCTACAAGATCGATCATCCGGATTCATCATTAGAAACGAAAACTATGGTATCAGCAAGGAGCTAGCCGCTCTTGTGAACACCTTGAAAGAGGTGAAACACACTACCGGAAAGAAAAAACGATCTAGTAGTCTGCCTAGAAGTGCTGAACTTTATCAAAAGAAGAGAAAACCCTCTCCACTTAATATAAATGTGTGATTTTTAACGCATGTAACCGTCTTTAGATTTGAGTAAAATTTGTTTAAAAATGTTGTGTCCTTCTTTCGAATCTGAAGAAACGCGAATCTTAACCTTCTCAGACAATTGGCCTCACCGAGTCGATAATTTAAGTCCTGAACGAATGGCTAAAGCTGGATTTTTGTACAGAGGCAGTGACGATCGAGCATTTTGTTTTTATTGTGGTGTATCTATTTATCAGTGGGCGGACACGGACATCCCAGAAATTGAACATGCGAAATACTGGTCCGCGTGTGCGTATCTAGAGAGAACGTTTGGAACTGGTTTCATTAACCAACACAGTAACTTCCGCATTCCAGAAGAGGAGTTTTTGTCGGGAACGAGATTCGGGTTTGCTACCCCTGAAGAAGCAGCAAATCCAACACTTGCGAGAAACCCTCCAGTAGAAAATGAAGAACCGGGCATAACCCCCCTAACTGAAGCAAAAGAATGTGACACATCTCAAGAACTTGTATGCAAAGTGTGCTTCGATGCTCGAATTAATGCTTTAACGATGCCTTGTGGACATTGCTTTGGATGTCTGAACTGCTCGGCTAAGCTTTATTCAAAGGAATGCCCCATCTGTCGCGTGACTATTTTGGATGTAAATCGTATTTATATTGTATAATAAACACTCGATTGTATTCAATTCTGTTTATTACAGTTACACTTTCAGTGCATTCTGAATAAAGTGCTCAACAGTTTTATCGTTTACACTAACATTATCGGAGAAATGAGTCAATATCTCAGATAGAGAGCAACCACGCGAGCGAAATATGTAGTACACGGTATAATGTCCACAGACTTCAGATATCAAACTCTGCAGGGTCTTGGAGTTGTAGGTCCAGGATGAGGAGTGAGAATCTAAAAAATCCGTCAAACCATAAACAATTGGATGTAGGTCATAGCTATCGAAAAACTCAACAGATCTTTGATTGTTGAAAAACATAGCAACCCAGTGCTCTCCAGGAGCAGTGCTCGGTGTTAGCAACATAACTCCCAGGATACTCCACAGTAGGTAGCTGATCTTTAGGATAAACACCCTTAAAAATCTTTTTGCACAGGAGTCATTCCTCTCAATCTGTAGTGTATCCATCAGTCAACACGTTTCGATCAGTCGGTCAATCAACCAATTCTGCATGAATTACGACATTGCTTCTGTTGGAGGAGTGTTAAAGGCTAGACAAATGATTTTCATCAACTCCAGATGCGCACAAGAAGCCCCAGATCTGGCGCAAGAATTCAAAACATGACAAGAAAAAACTCACTGCCAACAGACATAAAATTTCATCATCTCCGCAAAATTAGGTAGAAATCTGTACAGTAGGTTTTATTTTTCCAATCACAATACCTATTTGGGACACTTCAATGCTGCAGTCATCACCACACCCGTACAAAATAAGTGCCCAGACCCGGGTTTGAACCGGGGACCTTTAGATCTTCAGTCTAACGCTCTTCCAACTGAGCATCTAGGCAGTAATGGTCAGTACGGGGCTCGAACCCGCGACATTAACACGACACTATAACCGACTGAGCTAACTGACCACTTGTTGAAATCCCAGAAATTTCTGTATTAAGTGAAGCAACTGTCTTTGATGTGATGCGTCTGTAGGAAATAATGATTTTCTTGAAAAAGGTATTACAGATTTATCTAGTTACAGTGCTTCCCAACAAGCCTCCACTTTCAAAATCACAATTTCCTTTCTTACCTACTTGAGGGTTGCTGATAGTTATTGTTTTAGGCACTGTATCAGTTCTGATGTGTTAAAGATATTCATGAAAACCGTAAGTTTTAGATCTGCAACAGTTTATAAGGGTAATTGATAAAATTATATTTTCTTCCTCCTGGACAACATGGAATGAAATATTTTACGCTTATGACAAAGTATAGTAATTTTAAAAGTTTTTCAAATCTGATTCTGGCTCCAACATTTGGAGATTCTTTAAAGCTTGCGAGCATGTCGAGTGCAACATGTAAAGACAACAAAAGAAAAAGAGACTGTAGAAATATTGGTAACCCTGAACGAAGATTAAATAACTTGACAAATGTTTGGAAATGTGTAGTTTTTGCTTCACCACATTCAACTTTTACGTCAATACACTTGAATTCGTACCAAAAGTTAAGTTTCATTGGTTGAAAATGCAGTGGGAGACTAACATTTCTTTCAGATTACTTGTTAAATTCTCACCAAATATGGAACACGTTGAGACAATTATTTTTATCTGACACCCTTGTGAAGACCGCTAAACAACCTTGTGTGCGCTCAATGTACAGTATTTTCCAATTTTAAGTTATCAATCACAACTATTATTTCTGAGCTAAATCAAAAATGGTGAATGAGTGGCGTAATGTTTCGCACTATGTTAATTCTTTTGCTGTATGTTTATTCTATCCTATAAGGTTTTCAAACTTAAATTTTCTTACCTCACCACATATCTCTGTACATAACAGCAAATCAATTCTAATATTTGTAACTTTCAACACTACATAATCACTGAAACGAAACAACACCAATTGTTTGTCAGATTTTGATTACCTTACAAGTTATTTTATGCAACAAAAAATCAAACTTATGACGATTGAAATCTACAGATAGGTGGTGGGTTCGGTGTACCAGCTGCAAACATAAACTTGTATCGCCACTACATGTAATTTCAAAGACCACCTGTTTCCAATCTACACCTAAATCGTTCTATTGCTACTCCTCTTCTCCTATTTGGTTTATTTGTAGTACAAATTTCTAGTGATTGTCTCTAACATATTGTTGCATAACATCCAGTTTGTGTATGAGAAAACTTCCTAGTTTACAACTCGGGGCTATTAATCTAAGAGTAATAACTTTACCTTGACAGATATTGTTCTTACAGCTGAGAAAGTAACTTTTTGAGAGTGTACTACAAAGTTGATTGGGGTTATCACATTGACCAAGGTTTGTGCTGCATAGAGATGGGTCTGAACAATTACATCTTATTTGCTAATACTTAAAACTGCAAACAACTTTAATAAATAAACATTTCAAATTTCAAACGTTTTCAAGAATTAAAATCTGTAATAATTTCAAATAATAAAGATATACAGTGTGTCCAAAAAATAGGTACCGTTCAAAATATCAACGTATTTTCCATCACTTTTTCACAATAAGTCGGTACCGTTCAAAATATCAACGTATTTTTCATCATTTTTTTCACAATAAGTCCGTACCGTTCAAAATATCAACGTATTTTTCATCATTTTTTCACAAAGGGTGTGGTCCTCATTTCTCATATACATAACTGACATTTCATACTTTGTAGTTTATTCAATGAAGATGATTGATTCAAGTGACTACACGGTTGAATATAGAGTTCACGCCGCTTCATTTTTTATTGCAAGTGAGCAAACTAGACACGCCATGAAGCTTGTTAGAGACAGACTACGTGTGCAATTTGATATTGAACCACCAGAACATCGCATAATTAAGGCTTGGAGTACCAAGTTATTGGAGACTGGTAGCTTGTTTGACAGACCAAGAGGTGGAAGACCAACCAAACAGAAGATGAAATCGCTGATGTGGAGAAAGATGTCAAAGATGAATGAAGAGGCTATCCAACGAACTTGATATTCGAAAGTAATACGCGGATTTTTGAAGTATGAAATGTCGGTTATGTATATGAGAAATGAGGACCACACCCTTTGTGAAAAAATGATGAAAAATACGTTGATATTTTGAACGGTACGGACTTATTGTGAAAAAAATGATGAAAAATACGTTGATATTTTGAACGGTACCGACTTATTGTGAAAAAGTGATGGAAAATACGTTGATATTTTGAACGGTACCTATTTTTTGGACACACTGTATATCTTTATTATTTGAAATTATTACAGATTTTAATTCTTGAAAACGTTTGAAATTTGAAATGTTTATTTATTAAAGTTGTTTGCAGTTTTAAGTATTAGCAAATAAGATGTAATTGTTCAGACCCATCTCTATGCAGCACAAACCTTGGTCAATGTGATAACCCCAATCAACTTTGTAGTACACTCTCAAAAAGTTACTTTCTCAGCTGTAAGAACAATATCTGTCAAGGTAAAGTTATTACTCTTAGATTAATAGCCCCGAGTTGTAAACTAGGAAGTTTTCTCATACACAAACTGGATGTTATGCAACAATATGTTAGAGACAATCACTAGAAATTTGTACTACAAATAAACCAAATAGGAGAAGAGGAGTAGCAATAGAACGATTTAGGTGTAGATTGGAAACAGGTGGTCTTTGAAATTACATGTAGTGGCGATACAAGTTTATGTTTGCAGCTGGTACACCGAACCCACCACCTATCTGTAGATTTCAATCGTCATAAGTTTGATTTTTTGTTGCATAAAATAACTTGTAAGGTAATCAAAATCTGACAAACAATTGGTGTTGTTTCGTTTCAGTGATTATGTAGTGTTGAAAGTTACAAATATTAGAATTGATTTGCTGTTATGTACAGAGATATGTGGTGAGGTAAGAAAATTTAAGTTTGAAAACCTTATAGGATAGAATAAACATACAGCAAAAGAATTAACATAGTGCGAAACATTACGCCACTCATTCACCATTTTTGATTTAGCTCAGAAATAATAGTTGTGATTGATAACTTAAAATTGGAAAATACTGTACATTGAGCGCACACAAGGTTGTTTAGCGGTCTTCACAAGGGTGTCAGATAAAAATAATTGTCTCAACGTGTTCCATATTTGGTGAGAATTTAACAAGTAATCTGAAAGAAATGTTAGTCTCCCACTGCATTTTCAACCAATGAAACTTAACTTTTGGTACGAATTCAAGTGTATTGACGTAAAAGTTGAATGTGGTGAAGCAAAAACTACACATTTCCAAACATTTGTCAAGTTATTTAATCTTCGTTCAGCGTTACCAATATTTCTACAGTCTCTTTTTCTTTTGTTGTCTTTACATGTTGCACTCGACATGCTCGCAAGCTTTAAAGAATCTCCAAATGTTGGAGCCAGAATCAGATTTGAAAAACTTTTAAAATTACTATACTTTGTCATAAGCGTAAAATATTTCATTCCATGTTGTCCAGGAGGAAGAAAATATAATTTTATCAATTACCCTTATAAACTGTTGCAGATCTAAAACTTACGGTTTTCATGAATATCTTTAACACATCAGAACTGATACAGTGCCTAAAACAATAACTATCAGCAACCCTCAAGTAGGTAAGAAAGGAAATTGTGATTTTGAAAGTGGAGGCTTGTTGGGAAGCACTGTAACTAGATAAATCTGTAATACCTTTTTCAAGAAAATCATTATTTCCTACAGACGCATCACATCAAAGACAGTTGCTTCACTTAATACAGAAATTTCTGGGATTTCAACAAGTGGTCAGTTAGCTCAGTCGGTTATAGTGTCGTGTTAATGTCGCGGGTTCGAGCCCCGTACTGACCATTACTGCCTAGATGCTCAGTTGGAAGAGCGTTAGACTGAAGATCTAAAGGTCCCCGGTTCAAACCCGGGTCTGGGCACTTATTTTGTACGGGTGTGGTGATGACTGCAGCATTGAAGTGTCCCAAATAGGTATTGTGATTGGAAAAATAAAACCTACTGTACAGATTTCTACCTAATTTTGCGGAGATGATGAAATTTTATGTCTGTTGGCAGTGAGTTTTTTCTTGTCATGTTTTGAATTCTTGCGCCAGATCTGGGGCTTCTTGTGCGCATCTGGAGTTGATGAAAATCATTTGTCTAGCCTTTAACACTCCTCCAACAGAAGCAATGTCGTAATTCATGCAGAATTGGTTGATTGACCGACTGATCGAAACGTGTTGACTGATGGATACACTACAGATTGAGAGGAATGACTCCTGTGCAAAAAGATTTTTAAGGGTGTTTATCCTAAAGATCAGCTACCTACTGTGGAGTATCCTGGGAGTTATGTTGCTAACACCGAGCACTGCTCCTGGAGAGCACTGGGTTGCTATGTTTTTCAACAATCAAAGATCTGTTGAGTTTTTCGATAGCTATGACCTACATCCAATTGTTTATGGTTTGACGGATTTTTTAGATTCTCACTCCTCATCCTGGACCTACAACTCCAAGACCCTGCAGAGTTTGATATCTGAAGTCTGTGGACATTATACCGTGTACTACATATTTCGCTCGCGTGGTTGCTCTCTATCTGAGATATTGACTCATTTCTCCGATAATGTTAGTGTAAACGATAAAACTGTTGAGCACTTTATTCAGAATGCACTGAAAGTGTAACTGTAATAAACAGAATTGAATACAATCGAGTGTTTATTATACAATATAAATACGATTTACATCCAAAATAGTCACGCGACAGATGGGGCATTCCTTTGAATAAAGCTTAGCCGAGCAGTTCAGACATCCAAAGCAATGTCCACAAGGCATCGTTAAAGCATTAATTCGAGCATCGAAGCACACTTTGCATACAAGTTCTTGAGATGTGTCACATTCTTTTGCTTCAGTTAGGGGGGTTATGCCCGGTTCTTCATTTTCTACTGGAGGGTTTCTCGCAAGTGTTGGATTTGCTGCTTCTTCAGGGGTAGCAAACCCGAATCTCGTTCCCGACAAAAACTCCTCTTCTGGAATGCGGAAGTTACTGTGTTGGTTAATGAAACCAGTTCCAAACGTTCTCTCTAGATACGCACACGCGGACCAGTATTTCGCATGTTCAATTTCTGGGATGTCCGTGTCCGCCCACTGATAAATAGATACACCACAATAAAAACAAAATGCTCGATCGTCACTGCCTCTGTACAAAAATCCAGCTTTAGCCATTCGTTCAGGACTTAAATTATCGACTCGGTGAGGCCAATTGTCTGAGAAGGTTAAGATTCGCGTTTCTTCAGATTCGAAAGAAGGACACAACATTTTTAAACAAATTTTACTCAAATCTAAAGACGGTTACATGCGTTAAAAATCACACATTTATATTAAGTGGAGAGGGTTTTCTCTTCTTTTGATAAAGTTCAGCACTTCTAGGCAGACTACTAGATCGTTTTTTCTTTCCGGTAGTGTGTTTCACCTCTTTCAAGGTGTTCACAAGAGCGGCTAGCTCCTTGCTGATACCATAGTTTTCGTTTCTAATGATGAATCCGGATGATCGATCTTGTAGATGTTGAAAATATTTCTCGGGTGAAAAGATAGATTCCACTTTAAATCTGATAAGAAAGTTTTCTACAGCCGCCTCTTTTTTGAAGATTTCCAATCTTGTTTTCACTTCGCAGCCATCACCGTATTGAGAGTCAACTGAGAAAATGATCACCACATAAGGACGGGCGTCTGTTGGACCTTTGAAAATCACAAACGGTAGACCTTCAAACATATGCTCACACACTTGAATAAGCTGATTGGTTGAAAAGAGAGCTTTTCCTCTTGAGACAGTTAGCACGCCTTTTCTCAACATCTCACCGTCTGCGGGTATTGACTTCCCTTCTTTGTCAATGTCGAGGAAGATTTTTCGTATTTTTCTTGCTTCTTCTTGGTGTTTTCTTGCACGTCCCAACAACTCTGTTTGCTCCATCAACCCGTCGTAGCATGAGGAGTAGGGGTAGGTCGTTGTAACGTCGACCTCTTTTGCCCTCTCTTCATAGTCGTCAGCAATTGAAGTGTGTGTCTCGCCGCAGTTTTCCATTGTTCTTCTTCCAATTTTCACGCAAAACATACGACTTTTATAGAGAAATGTTAACAAAGAAAGAATAAAAATCGCTATTCTTGCCTAGACCTGTCTTGTTCTTTCCAACAATTGTGTAATGAAAACTTGTGATGTAGTGCAAATCGAAACACCCGCTGGTTCGTGATTGGTCAAATAAGAGGTAAGAATGTTTATAACTTTAAAGACGTAATCACCTCCGTATGGTCTATGCTTCCGCTGGCGTCAGATTTTTTGTTGATAGAAAACCATTTTTGAAGTTCTACATCGATTGTGATTGGTTAAAGGTTTGTTGACATGATGCTGATGTTTCCGCTTGCATAAGATTTTGTTGATAGTAAGCTTAGCTGTTTTTTGAGAAATTTTATGTTGGTGGAAAATTTGATAGTTAAAAAAGTGTTATAATTGTTTTCTAGCTGCATGAAAAGATATTGTAAATTAGATGCATGGTGAATGTTTACAAGTAAAAGTTTGAAGTAGTCTCCAAACACGATAAAGATTTGGTCTTCTTGGTTCAATAATATTTAGTAGTGACGCTGAATTGAAACAAGCTTCTTTGTTGTAATCTTTTCAAAATGTTTCAACCGCTGTACTAAAAATTTCACTAACTCGCTGACATATGAAAAGCAATTCTACATTCCACTCAAAGGTCTGGTCAATCTGAAATTTTCTTCCAAGAAAGTGTGAAACTAACATAAAATATAACTACCTCACTGTCATATGTGAAACAAATCTACATTTCACTCAAAGGTCTGGTCAAGCTACGGAAATTTAACCTAAAAGTGTGAAACTAACATAAACATTTAACCACCTAACTGTCATATGTGAAGCAAATCTACATTTCACTCAAAGGTCTGGTCAATGTACTGAAGTTTTCTTCCAAGAAAGCGTGAAGCTAACATAAAAATGTAACTACCTCACTGTCATATGTGAACCAAATCTATATTTCACTCAAAGGTCTGGTCAAGCTACTGAAATTTTAATCTAAAAAGTAACGATAAAAGTTTGAAATTGTGTCAAATTTAATATTGTTTCTTCCACCAAACTCACAACGTCGCTGCCTGTGATTTTCCCCAGCAAACCTGATAATCTAGAAAACTGTTGGCTATTTTCCTCTAAAACTAACGACTAGCTGTAATAAACATAAATGTTGAAAACCCTGAATTTTATGTTAATGTCCCACGAATAAGGTCAAAGTTGTGCTTATTGCTATGTAGATGAGCTAAGGACACTGTAAAACCATCAATTTTATGGTAATGTCCTACAAAATGTTAAAAGTTGTGCTTATTGCTATGTAGGGGAGCTAAGGACGCTGTAAAACCATGAATTTCATGTTAATGTCCCACGAATAATGCTAAAAGTTGTGTTTATTGGTATGTAGGGGAGCTAGGTAAACTGTGAATCCCTGAATTTTATGGTAATGTCCTACAAAATGTTAAAAGCTGTGCTTATTGTTATGTAGATGAGCTAAGGACGCTGTAAAACCCTGAATTTCATGCTAATGTCCTTCAAAAAATGTTAAAAGCTGTGTTTATTGCTATGTAGGGGAGCTAGGTAAACTGTAAAATCCTGAATTTTATGGTAATGTCCTACAAAAACACTAAAAGCTGTGCTTATTGCTATGTAGATGAGCTAAGGACACTGTAAAACTCTGAATTTTAAGGTAATGTCCTACAAAAATGTTAAAAGCTGTGCTTATTTCTATGAAGTGAGCTGAGGAAACTACAAAACTATGAATTTTATGTTAATGTCCTTGAAATATTGTTAAAAGTTGTGCTTATTTCTATGTAGATGAGCTGAGGAAACTGTGGAAAATATGAATTTTATGATAATGTCCTACAAATCTCTGCGGTCAGGTCTTCTCAATGTAATGCTTATTATGAGCTCTGGAATCCCAGAGGCATAGGACGCAGCAGCATTTAGTGTAGCCAAGTTGAAGGCACTCTTCTGGAAGCAACGTCGCTGCCTGTGATTTTCCCCAGCAAACCTGATAATCTAGAAAACTGTTGGCTATTTTCCCCTAAAACTAACGACTAGCTGTAATAAAGGTAAATGTTTTGATTGAAATACTTGTATGATCTAGAAAAACTGTATATTATTTTCTTCTGTAAACTTACAATAAGTGATGAACGAGCAGATTTTTCTCCTTCAACATTTGTCTTTCGTTATACTGGTAGCTACATCTACGCTCCCCAACATTGTATCTGCGGTTAGTTCTAAAATCTATACTCCTCAAGATTTATCTGCGGTTAGTAATGAAATCTGTACTCTTCCAAGATTAATCTGCGGTTAGTAATGAAATCTATACTCTTCCAAGATTTATCTGCGGTTAGTAATGAAATCTATACTCATCCAAGATTAATCTGCGGTTAGTAATGAAATTTATACTCCTCCAAGATTTATCTGCGACTAGTAATGAAATCTATACTCACAACATTGTATCTACCCTAGTTTTGAAATCTATACTTGTTCAAGATTGTGTCTGTTGTTAGTTTTGAACTGGAGGTTGTAAAAGTTCTGAATAATTTTCTGTAGGTTTTTCAGTTAGTGGTAAACATGCAAACTTTCCCCTGAAACATCTATTGTTCATCTCACTGGCATCTATACTATATTTTTAAGATTTTCTTTCTCCAAGATTGTAATAGGGCTGAATCCATTGCCTACATACTGAAATAGATGTAGATTAATTCCAACCAACTGCAGAAATATAACAAGGAAAATACCTCCAATAGAAGAGTAAAGAAACAACATTCTAGAGAATCAAATCGCTCAGAGGTTTTATAAACAATTTCACGAAGCGATCGATTACACGTGATCGATTACACGCTCGAAAGGAAATTGTTATCAAAGGCTGCAGTCACGATCTAAAGCTACTATTTCCGTTTTACAATAGCTGCGCTTACAATAAGACAAAGATTGCTAACGAGTTGAAAAGTGAAATTAATTGGAGAACTTTTGAAGTGGGGGTATTCTGAAGCGAGGGTACAACAAATCAATTTCAAGTTGTCATGTATTTACAAGTTGTTATAAACATTTCTTTTCAAGTTGTATTGACATTTGTTTTGTATTGGTATTTGTTTAAGTTGTTATTTACAAGTTTTACAAGTACACGTTGTCGTTTGTTTACAAGTACACGTTGTCTTTGTGTTACCATTTGTTTACAAGTTGTTACACGTGTTTACAAGTTGTTACAAGTTCATGTATCACCACGTTCGGGAATGACGTAGCCACACGTTCAATGACGTATCACCACGTTCGGACGTCACGTTCGGAAATGACGTAGCCCTCCACAAATCTCCACAAAAAACAGATCAAAAATGATATTACATACTACTGAGGCGACTCTTGGGTACCCACCACTGGCAGTCCGCCTTGTTGGTGGTGGGGCTACCAGTCTGTAATTTGCATTCGTGACTGGTTCGAAATGGGCTGCCGCTTTCCCCCTAGCCTAATTCAGTTAGGTTGACGGCGTGAACCTTGATTTTCGTTCGTGCCGTACCTCCATCCCAAGGAAGAGGAGGAGTAAATCAACCAACCAACCAACGTCTTTGTAGTAGTCCGCACCGCAACAAAACAAGAAAGCGCTCAGCAAAACGCTTATTTCTTGCCATTACCATAACTTGGAATATCCATTCATCGCTCGACTTCGACATAGAAGAAAAACTTCGGCGATATTTAGTGTGTAAAACGTACACATCTTGTTTGATAACATTTGAAAGTTTAAAAACTTAAAAAGCCACGCCCGACCCACCCCCTTGCTAAATGTCAACAATAAACTCTAATGCACCAGCAGAGGCGCAAAAAGATTTATGTTTTTGTTTTTTTGATACTGTTTTGTAATTTGACTTAAAATTCAGCGGGGTCATGGCCCCTTTGGCCCCCCCCTGGCTACGCCTATGGAACCGACACTCTCAATCCCGACGTTACTGATGGGGTCTACTCTTCACGGGTGACGCCGTCATATATACCATAAAGCAAGGATTTTTTCTTATGCTGATATGCTGCCTGTTATGGTATTTATGTCTAGGCTCTACATCATTGCAATAAAACCTCAAGTTTAAGAAAAAACTAACATGAAACCATAGCCATAAAAATTTGTAAAACTGAATATAATAGAGAGAGAATAATAGCCGCTTTTGTCGCCATGCCGAAAACAAGACCAATAGCGCAACCAAATTAGGTACTTAATACCACTAATATAGATAGGAAAGCGGCAGCACCAATTGGCAAAATAGGCTTACCATTAAATAGTTTTTTTCTTTAATTGTGAAAGCAACCATCATTTCGCCGTTACAATCGATTTTGATTATGTACAATCAGTGCTCCCTCACAAGTATTAACGATAATAATTTGTGGTAAGATTCTTGGTGAGCATTGCCAGTCATGATTAAGGGAATATGATGATCACGATTTCGTGTAGAAGAATTGTGAAAGTGCACACAATTTATTAACTTTTCGCTACTGCTCACACAAGAGCGGGATGGGTGAAGCCGGCTTTGGCTGGTTGAACCGGCCGGTTAAACCCGGACAGTAGTGATGGAGGGCCTCTGCCGGGGGACGCCGGCTAGTAGGCTACGTTATAAAATGACAAAACATCAGATACACGCTTTGAGACAAAACGTGACGAAAAAGCACAGAAGTGCTCGGCACCGGCGAATTCGGCTCGGCACTTGAAGTGTTAAACTTCTGCAATATCTTTCTTTATGTGCGCATTAATCACGTACGAGGTGTGTCCGAAAAGTAACGAGACTGCGACCGCAGCTTGCTTTGCTTCAATGAATTTTGACAAATTTCTTGCGTCACAGCATTGCCCCGTACGTCGGCGCTGTCACACGGTGAGACGTGTTCATTTCACGCGCGTTATGATTGAAGCGTCTCTTTTCGTTTGCCTCGTGTTTCTTGAGTTTCGTCTTACTGCTTGAAAACGCCGCATTTTTCATGTTTCATTGTAGGAAGTGTCGGTGAGAATTCCCTGCAAACATCAGTACTGAGGAGCAAAGAATTAATTTGAAATTTTTAGCCAAGCTTGGTAAAACACCTTCGGAATTTTTTGCGTTGCTACAGCAAGTTTACAAAGAAAAAACGATGTCCAGAGCTCTCGTGCTTTTGAATGGCACAAACAATTCCGAGAAGGTCGAGAAGAATGTGGGGACAATCAAAGATCTGGCAGGCTGGTGACAAACAGGACTGATAGCAATATCGATCGAGTGAAGCAGTTGGTGCGTGCAGATCGTCGACTGACTGTAAGAATAATTCCCAAGGCCAAGCAGTGAACGAAACCGTCTAAAAAGATATTCTTCGGCGCCTCGTGAAATTAGTGCTTGATAAGAGGCAGAGCCTTTGAGAAGCCTACGCATGGACGCTCCATCACGATAATGCTCCTGCTTACACAGCCCTGAATATTGGTCAGTTTCTTTTAGAAAGGAACATTGCAACTTTGGAACACCCCCATATTTTCCGATCTGGCCTCTGTCACTTTTTCCTCTTCCCCAAGATCAAATCTGTTTGGAATGGAACCCATTTTTTTGACATCGATTCCATCAAAATGGCTCCGACGATGGAGCTCAAAAAGATCCCAGGAAATGCATTCCAAGAGTGTATTAAACCCTGGAAAAGGCGAAGGCGAATGCACAAGTGTTTTGAAGTGGAAGGGGATTACTTTGAAGAAATTTGACTTTGGTAAATTTCAATATTTTTCAATAACGTTTTCATTACACCAGTCTCATTACTTTTCGGACACACCTCGTATGCTTTTCTACATTAGGGTAGCCTACCGGTAAGGCTCTGGCTTTTAGCTGACGACTTGTACGCTATGCCTACTTTAGCATTTTATTGTAGGCTACGCCTGTGAGTTGCAAATGCTTTTCTACATGTGACATTCCACTGATAAGGCTACGGCGATTAACCTGATGACCCATTGCACAAGTAGCAACCTACCGCTACTTACGAACAATAGTAGCGGACGTCACTAATAGTTGCTACTTCACTAAAATTGCAGCGCGCTGTCGCTCTTTAGGTAAAGTAATGCGATCAATGCAATGGCGTCATCCAACATCTCCAAATCCAAAAAAGTGTAAGTCACAAAAGTCAGCGGGAAAAATCATGGCCACTGTCTTCTGGGATGCTTAAGGACTTATTCTTGTTGACTTCATGCCAAGAGGAAAAACTATCAACACTGAAACATATATTGAGACCCTTCAAAAACTTAAAGCAAGAATTAGAAAAAAAATTTGCTGAAAATGATCAAAGTACAATAGAAAACTTTGCTCAAAATGATCACCAGCATCATACGGTACTATACAGCAATCTATTACATCATGTCAATAACCCGCGACCGGTTTCGACCTTATTGGGTCTCATCAGGCGGGTGTAAAAACACTCAATAGTAAACATGCTAAAAAAACAAATTTGCCATTGTACTTTTGTACTTTGATGCTGGAGGCAGATCCCTCTTGATAGGAAATCGCCTTGAAAATTGCTGGCTAGCAACTAGCAACTCATGTATTAATGATAAGTCTTGACAATGATCCTGCACCCCTATTAGGGCTTACCGATGTGACTTGTTGTCCATGTCATGTGTGTGTGTCCTTGAATGTGACTCCCATGATATAGGTATTGCTGTATCATATTGTTTTGTATTGCATTATTTTGAACCCAATGGCAAATTTGTTTTTTTTAGCATGTTTACTATTGAGTGTTTTTTACACCCGCCTGATGAGACCCAATAAGGTCGAAACCGGTCGCGGGTTATTGACATGATGTAATAGATTGCTGTATAGTACCGTATGATGCTGGTGATCATTTTGAGCAAGTTTTTCTATTGCACTTTGATGCTGGAGGTAGATCCCTCTTGATAGGAGATCGCCTTGAAAATTGCTGGCTCGCAACTAGCAACTCATGTAATAAGAATTAGAAGAGTAAGACCCAATTTGGAGATGAATAAAGCTCTTCTTCAACATGACAATGCCCGACCACCCACAAGCATCAGAACAAGGGAAGCAATCACTTCTTTTGGGTGGACAACTCTGCCACATCCACCATACTCACCTGATTTAGCACCTTCAGACAACCATCTCTTTAAGATTTTGATTGTCTGCCACTACTGAGTTAATTGTAGTCTCAACATCAATGCAATAAAAACATTACTGTCATGCTTCCTTACTTGTGACTGCCACAGTTTCCAGAAAACTGGGGTTTAGTCAGTACGCTCCTGCTCAAAGGAACATATTTTCTACATCTGTAACAAACTGACTAAAAGCTGCCTTAATCCATTCAGATTTTTTAATGACTGAATTTAGTAACACATTGTAGGCTACAGTCTACTCTACAATGTAGATTTACTACAGGTAAATTATCAAAATGAAGTAAACACGATTGATAATTTAGTTGCTTTATGACATCACGCATTATTCAGTTTACAAAACAGGATTACTATATAATGGTATGCTAAAATTACTTACAATAATATCTCAGACAGTATTTTAGCCAGGGATGCGGAAGCTGGAAGCGGTACTTTTTCTGTGGAAGCGGAAGCGCGAAAAATCCACCGCTTCCGCTTCCACATAGGAAGGAAGAATAAAGAGAAAAAAAAATTGGTTCTGCTATCCTTCGTAGAAGAACAAATAGGGGGAGCATACACATTAAGAAATGAGAGCGAGGAGGAGTCGTTTAGAGAGATGTTGACCTCTACATAATCAGAGTAGGGACCAAGCAAAGAAAGAGAGGAGGTAGAAAGCTCAGAGAAGAATAAGCCCTGCTTGACGAAAATGATGACGCTGCCGCTAGCGTCTGCGACATCAGTAGAAAAAATACCAGATCGGGAGTGAGTGCCATGGAATCGCAGAGCAGAGAATCCAGGGATCCGAAAAAAGGAAGATAAATTAAGGTTAGATTCCTGGATATAAATAAGGTCAACAAAATGAGACGAATTAAAGTGTAGTACTTTAGTGCTCCTGGCTTGGAGACCCGGAGCATTCCATTGAAGAACCCTGAGGGAGTTATGGAGGGAAAGAGAAAGCTGGGGGTAAAAAGAAACAGCCAGGAGCATGAGGCAGTGGGAGAAGATACAAAGTGGGCGGAAAAAGGATAGGAGGTTTGCAGGTGAGGGTTGAGTGCGAGTGCTGCATTAGCAGAAGGGGGCCAGATTGAGCAGTAAAGGTATACCAGATGGAGGAGTCCGAGGAGGAAGACACAGTGCTGGTAGGTGTAAAATCTCCAAAAAAGCAGGGAGGGCAGCTCCAGGAGTAAGAGCTGCCAAGAGTTCTGAATCTAGAAAAGGAGAGTAGTGAGCACTTTAAATGAACTTAATTAGAGCATGAGCAACATTGCACTAACCTACCCCGCCAGGTCACATTTCTAGCGCACACTAAATAGGGAAAGACAAGGCAAGGGTTAGGATAAACGTCGCCGCTCATCAGGAGAAGGAGAAGGATGAGAAGACGGGCAAGAGATAGGCACGAGTAGAGAGAAGACAAGCCAATTTTAAAGAGGCTGCGTGCTACCCTTCTGCGGTCGTTCAGGGGGCTACACGGCGAAAAAATGGTTTGTGTGAGGGAAGTGCCAGGGGAATCTGGGACCCTCGGAAAGGCCAACAATCATTTTGACCCAACCCAAACGGGTCGGGGACCGCACCACCACGTTGAGGCGGCTGTTGATCGGTGCAGTTCAATTTTGCTCGCTTTACATGTACAACTATATATACGACAGAAATTTCGCACTTCACTATCCAAAAAGATCGGAGTCAATACGTGTTTTGAGGACGGACAGAAGGTCCGTAATGATGATTAGAGTTAATGTTAACTTAAAGTCAGAGTTAGTTGAGGATAGAGAGGGAAAATCAACGCTATACGGTGTAATTTGTTGTTGTGACGACAGGTTATTGTCGAGCAGTGGCGGCTTGTGCCTATGGGCTGCAGAGCTGCAGCCCCCCACGCGTTTTTGGGATCTATTTTTTTTCGAATTTTTGATGTTAATATTCTCATAATGTCATAGTTCATACTTTATTTACCAATGCACCAGTTTATGTCGCTGAAAAGACTAATTTTCCTATATTGCTAGCACTAAACAAAGTGAACGTGCGACATAAGGATTCTATGTGACATCGTGTGGTGCGTAGGACGGGCGCAGCTGCAGCTGCAGCGCCCGAGATTGTAATTTTGTAAATCGATTTAGTTGCTTCATAAATGGTTTAAAGTTTTAGTTTCTTTGTGACATAGCAAAATTTTTTTCCCTGCAAGTATTGTCAGCATTACTAAGCCAGATTTTTTTGTATAACTGAATATTTCTATAGTAATGGAGTTAGATGGTATCAAATCATGTATCAAATCATGGACATCAAACATCAAATGGAGTTAGATGGTATGGACATGTACTGAGGAGGGATGACGATAGTGTTTTGAGGGTTGCTCTGAATCTTGAAGTGGCTGGCAAGAGAAAGCGAGGACGACCGAAGAAGACCTGGAAGAAGCAAGTGGAAGAGGAGACAGAGAAGATTGGTTTGAAGAAGGAGGATGCTCTGAGACGAGACAAGTGGAGGGACGGAGTGCGAGAAATTGCAGAAGGAATGGGGTAAATCCGGCCATCTCTGCTAAAGGGAAAACACCGGATAAAAACTGAATAACTACTACTACTACTAATGCAAGAGGCCAGCAATGCACTTAGCAAACTGCAGACAGTGACACTGTTTCGACCTATTAGGTCTCTTCAGTGCAGTTGATGACCAATAAGAAGCTAGAGGCTTTTAATAAAGCATAGCTTAGACCGTCACACTTGTCGTGAATATTTCTAATTTTTGAACACCGCTCGTTAACCCTTAAACGCCTAAGTGGGTGGCTAGCGACCCGAGCTTTCTGTTTTTTCTTCATATTTTTTGAAATAGCCGGCTACGTTCTGTGAGACTTCAAGTATTCCCAAAGCATTTATTCTTCTTTGATTTCACATTTAAAATTTAAAAAGTATTACACTGATAAAATAGTTATTAGGATTTAAAAGAAAAAACCTATAGGGTCTCTAGCGACCCATGTTAGGTAATAGTGTAACTTTTTCTTTAATTGCAACTTATGTAGTTAGTAGTTAAATATAAAGTGCCGCAAACATCAAATTAAATCGAACAATATAAGAAATAGTTAACCATCGCATTTTTCATACTGTGTAATGCAAAATCAAAACGTATATGACAAAAGATTAAAAGTTTTACATGAAAGAAAGCAACATCGAAGAGTTGATTGCAAATCGGTATAAGATCCCAAAAGAATCTGAACAACCATTGCAAGAAGGCTACTGGATGCAGCATCAGCCGCAGGGAAAGTGGTACGAGTTGGTCTGATTTAGAAGACAACTCTGACGATGCAGAAATCATTGAGAGCGAAGATTCTGTGGATGGCCAATCATCATCTGAAAGATGTGATGACGCTTCTTCTATTGTCAGAAACCAGGCCACAAGTGCAGACGATAAATTGACTGTCGGAGTGGGGAAGAAAGTGATAGCGAAGACTCCTCTGAGCATGACAGTGATGATCTTACGACCAGAAGCTTGTTTGCAGAAAAAAATCCGTGTGTGGTTTGCCATTGGTCCCCCACCATCAAGAACACGTGCACGTAATCTTAGACACACCAACGAAGACCAATTGGTGCTGCAAAAACCATCTAAGATAAAGTTGATCCTTTTGCTTACTTTATTAATGAAAATATGCTTAAGCATGTTGTCAAACACACTGACGATCGTGCAAGAAGAGACCTCAGAAAAAGAAGCAAAAATGCAGATGAATGAATGCCATTTGACTTGTATGAAATGAAAGACATTGTCGATGTTCTGCACCTCATTAGTGTGTATCGTTGTCAACAAGAATCTCTTCATTCATTGTGGTCACCTGGCCCATCAGGAAGAGCTATATTTTTTGCTTCTTTCGACCGTAGTCGATTTGAGCAACTTTTAGCAAACCTATGCTTTGACAGGTGTGAAAATGGTAACACGGATGATAAGCCTGCTCCATTTCCGCAAATGTGGGAACAGTTTTTTGAGAATTACAGAAAACATTATGCTGTCAGCACTTATGTAACCGTGTATGAACAACGAAGGTCATTTCTAGGCCGTTAGAAGTTTCGTTCCAGTATATGCTCAACAAGCTAGACAAGTGCAAGCTGAAGCTCTTTGTTGTGTGACTGTCTCGCTGGCTACGCATTTAATGGCATGCTGTATATTGGATATCAAGGAAATCAAAGAAACGTTGGGTAGTCATCTGATGTTGTAAAATTCCTGTCGACATTACCGCATTTTTCTGAAGTCAATGTAACAACTGATAATTGATTTACCAGTTCCCAGCTTGCTGCGGACTTACTCCTGAAACAAATTATCTTGCTGGGAACGATGAGAAAAACTTCCTATTAAATTTGCAACACGGAAGGCAAAAAAAGATTGGATCAAGCTGGTTAGCTTTAGTGACAGGCAAACGTTAGTATCGAATGTACCCAGGAAAAACAAAGCTGTGGTTTTGCTTTTCAGCTATGCACAATGACAACAAAATTGATGAAGATTCAAGTTTGCCTATAATAACATTAGACTACAATGCTAATGAAGCAGTTGTTCACCGAGTTGACCAACTTTGTCATAATTACAATGTGCAGAAAAGGACTACTTGCATACTTCTTCAACTACCTCAATATTTCAGGTATCAACAGGATGGTGATTTTCCGAGCAAAACTTCCACAGACGGAAAAAGTCAGTTATCGACGCCAAATATTTTTAGAAAGCTTAGGCATGAGTTTGCTTCATCCACGGCTACAGCGACGTGTGGGAGTCAAGCAACTTCCAAGAGATACTAAGCTATCATTACGAAAATGTGAGTACAAAACTGACATTAGCATTTTTTTTACTAATACAGCGCAGAGTTTCGGAAAATTTGCACATTTATAGCTAAACAACGGCAAATAAACTGCCTACAAAGAGTGCAAAAAAATTCAAAAATGACTTGCAGCCCCACCAGCAAATTCAATTACGAGCCGCCGCTGTTGTCGAGAGCTGTAATCATAGGCGTAGCCAGGGGGGGGTGGGGGCAAAGGGGCCATTAGTTGTAAGCTATAACTGTACTCAAACAGGCATTGCGTGCTTTGGCTGAATATTATGGATTGCGGTAGGCTAATTTAGTGTGCAGTGTAGTAATTCTAATTTGTGAAAATATTTTGTGATCTACAAAAAAAAAATAAAACAAATACAAAGTCTCGCACATATCATCAAGCTAAGGATTAGTCTGAAGAGCGAAACACATGAACAAGTGCAAATCGTACGAATTTATCGCACTTGAACTTATAACCGGTTAATTCGACGACTTGCAAAATTTCTTTCAGCATCCTTGGACATCAGCAATATATGTATATATATTTTTTAGTTTTTACAGAGAGTCACGATTAAAACAACATTAGTATAGCAAAATAGGCGGAGCCATTCCTAAAATACGGGTAATGAAGATGCATTATCATCACTAGGGCTCTTGCCAATGTAAGATACTTTTCGTGGCTCCTGGCTAGCCCGATATCCAACATTGGACTGTATACGGAACAAACCCAAACAATCCAACACAAAGCACAAGACTTACGTACCGTTTACTTTTGAACTAGGATTTCCTTTGACGTTACTGCTAACCGTGCAAGTATGAACTAAAACTGGTATCCTTACATGAAATTGATCACACAAAAGCTAATTAGGCATAGAAAAACTTTCCAATCATTATATACTAAATGTGGTTTTTAATGCATTCATGGCAGTAGGTGATTACACGATAGCATGTCTCGGCATGCACGGAAAAGCAGCTCGAAAAACCCGGATTCGAAGCCCACAGGGACCAGACACGACGCAATATACCCCCGGGCAAAAATTAATTTTACGAAGAGTCACGATCCAACAAAGTTAGTATAGCGAAATAGGCGTATTTTATTTTATTTGAAAAATTTTAAGTCAAATTACAAACAGTATCAAAAAAATAAAAACAATTTTTTTTGCGCTTCTGCAGGTACATTAAAGTTTATTGTTGACTTTTAGCAAGAGGGTGGGTCGGGTGTGACTTTTTAAGTTTTTAAACTTTCAAATGTTATCAAACAAGTTGTGTACGTTTTACGCACTAAATATCGCCAAAGTTTTTCTTCTATGTCGCAGTCGAGTAATGAATTGATAATTCAAGTTATGGTAATAGCAAGAAATAAGCGTCATGCTGAGCGCTTTCTTGTTTTATGGCGATGCAGACTACTACAAAGACGTCGCTTCTTTTATCAGAACGTTCAACCATGGACTTCTAAATAGTAGAATCTGGACTGGAAACAACAAATCTGACGTGACTAACATCAGGCCGACGTAAAATAAACTTGCTCATTTACATAAAGTGTAAATTTTAAAAAGCTTGTTGTTTTTTGGAACATATGGCAGTTTTATTACTTGAAATTAAATTCTATGCAGGAACCATGTTCAAATCTTAGACTGGTCTATTCATATAGGCTAGCGATAGACTTATCTATTTTCTTTATGCAAACAAAAAATCGAAGCAGGTAAGCAGAAAAATTTGTAATGCTTTGACAATAACAAATTTGTGCAACACAAAAAATTGCAAATATAGCAGCAAATAAATTATGGACCATTAAACAAAATAAAGCTACAAAAACACCTTTGAATTAACTATGACATAAACCCAGCTTAAGTGTTTAAAATGAACACATTTCAAAACTACTGTACATCTGACTAGCTTAAAATGCAAGACCTAGCACCTTAATTTTTTCCAGTTATCTTATTAATTTTTTGGGAAACTCTGCTTGACTCCTCTGCGCGCATACTACGCATGAGATTTTTAGCCATTCAATTAAAAAAACGTGCAGATACGCCCTCTAACAAATTATGTCCTTTGCTGCACACTGTTGGAACAGACCAAGGAGATACTACAACGCTTTCAAAAAACGCAATATTTACAATTTCTTTAAATACACTTCGCTGGTCAGCGCTGCTCAAAAACCGTTTTTTAAGCTTTTAAACAGAGAGTTCGGCAAATGCACTCCAGCAAAGCATGCTAATATCAAACATTTCTTTTGTTGGCTTGGAGAGTCCACCGCGATTGATATCGTTAAAAAAGTTTATGGCATTTATTGGAACGTTTGGCTCTGCTTCAGGTGTTAAGTACCCAACACTAGCAATGGTAATTTCTTTACAAGAGTCGCATCTATTGCTTTTTGCTAGTGATCTACAGCAATAAACTGTCACGTAGAAAGTCACAGAGACATAATTTTCAGTTGGCATGATATTGAAAGACATGTCAGCATAAAGAGATTCTGCTCTGAAAATGACTTCTTGAATGGCAGTCCTTTCTTCTCCTGTTTTTGCTGCATCTTCAATTTCTTTGAGGGAAATTTGTGAATACTTCAACAAGGAAAGAGTTCGAAGTTTTCAATTACTTTCATATACCTGTCTCATCGATATAAAATAATTGGCCCCGCTTAACTGACGGATGTGGCCAAAATCGTATCTCAATGGTATCCGACTGAGTATGTCCAAGCAATACATACTTGAATTCACACTCATTCATTAAGTACTTTGACAATCCAGTGGTAGATTGACATGTCTGAGAAAGGGCAAGAGATATCTTTTTTGTTAAACCCGGAAGCTGCGCACAAAAAATAAAATGTTTTTTATTTATATTAAACTCAATAACGTGAGCTTATTGTGTGTAGTTGCTGGTACTAATTGTCCAATATGATAAATCCTAATTTCAAGATCTGTGCTGATAAATATTGTTGACTGAACAGAGAGCGGGTGTTCTTCAGAAAACAGAATGAAATTGGCTTCTGACTTTGCCTGATGTAAGACAAAGCCATGCGATTGCATGTCATCAGCTATTTTTGCGATTAGCCCAGCTAAATTTTCAATTGTATCATCTTTCAAAAATTGCTCAAACTGCATTTCCAATCTTGATGCATCATTTTCATGTCGTGATGATGCCAAAGACAGACTAGATCTAGGCGGTGCATCTCCACATGCATAGTATGAAGGAACATCCTTAAAAATTGAAGGTAAAACATTGCCTTTAAGACGTTTCTTCACTAGCAAGGCACTTGATCGATTTTTTCTTCGCCTAATTATTTGTTGATTATTTGATTCCTTTACAAAATCTTGAGGTTTGAAGTGAAGTAAACACAACCTTGAATACTTAGTTGGCGTAAAATCTTTTCTTGCAATACATTTAAGCCTATCTTAAAGCAGCTGTTTATCATGCAGAGGAAACGAAGGAAAAGTAACATCAGGGTCTTTGTTTTCACCAGTATATCCTGATCTGCAGTTAATAGCACAACACTTGTTGACCATATCAAACAGGTTTTATACTAATACCAGAAATAATAACTAAACTACCAATTAATAATATTAAAAAGGAGGTATTATGAACATGCAGAGTCAAGTCAGCAAAAACATCTACACTGCAAATTAAAACAGAAAACAGAGAACTACATCTGAGGCTCTATTAACTAGGAGGTAATTGCACGCATACAGACTCAAGTCAGCAAAACATCTACACTGCAATTTAAAACAGGAAACTAAATCTCAAGTTATCAAACTTTAAGTAGTGAATGGATATAATTGGAATAAGCTGTACGTTTCTAATTGGAAACACAATTAAAATTGCAATTTATACGACTTCACACCAAAACGGTTTGCTTAGAAAAATAGTTGTGGTTAGATTTAGGGTGGGGTTTAGAGTTAAAATTTAAATTCAACCTAACCCCCTCCCCCCTTGCCCCAACAAATTAGCACTAAAAGTAGGCAGTGTTTTTAATTGAAAATGCTCAGCATATTCTACATTAGACCCATAGTAAACTACAGAGATCAAATTTGCTTTACAACACTATGCATAATTTGACCCAGGTACATTTAGCCTTGCCATAAATCCATTAGGCTTTTTGCATGCAGCAGCAAAGAGCTACCCTACTAATCAAATCAGCAAAATGTTGGCTTGGCTTTGCTAGCAGCATCTTAGTGCGACTGCAACTGCACCCAATCTTTTAAGAGTACATTTCACAATTTTTGAACCTGCAATGCATTTAGACCTAATGGGGCTCATGAGCAAATGAACTCTACAGCATAATCGCTCAAATCTTTAACCTTCAATCTATTGGTCTATTTTCCAAATAGATCTATGCCTTCGTAGAATAGTAACTGTATGACAGCAGTCACTAATTTGACTCGCCTGGCATAAACCAATCTTATTTACCTGCAAGTATGTATGGTTGTACACCTTATTCTACTGCAGTACAGTAGGGCTACTGAGGCTGCTATAGCCTGTCAGTAAACAATAGACAATATAATACAAATTATAGTAGTCTGCTTTCACTTTAGTGCTAGCACAAACACATTTCCAGCATCAATACAGTTTTAACATGTAAGTACTCTACTTTATCTACTGCTGTCAATGCACTGTCATGCTATTCTTTAATCACTAATCATCTGTTTTACTTGAGTGCCAGCACGAAAACATTACCCAGCATCAATACATTTATAACATCTACAAACTACACTTGGTCTACCGGTCTCTGTTTGTGCACTGCGACGCAATTTTTTGATCAAATCAACAACACTCACTCGAAACTTTCTTTTTCCAACTAACCAAGGCAGCTGTCATGCCGCGTGATACAGGCCTCATCTTGGTCGCTCGCGCTAGCAGTTTTAGCGGCGTTTCCAGTCCAGGTGTTACTATTTAGAAGTCCATGGTTCAACCTACCAGTGGGAGTGGTTTCTTGAAATTCCCACAATCAGTGTTGCCAACTTCATAAGACAAGAATCCGCTATGTTAGACTTCAAAATCCGCTAGAATCCGCTAAATGCATGGTGGAAATCCGCTAAAAAATCCGCTAAATTTCAAATTTCTTTTGTTGGTCACAAAATTCTTGAAATCAAGAAAGAACAAAGACATTTTAAATGTTAAAAGCATAAACTAACAAGCAGTAGACCTATTCCTGTATTATCGATACGTATTAGACCTACATACCTGTAGAAACAAAAAAGCAATAAAAGAACAGCCACTATAATCATGAACACAACAATTTCCAAGAATGCAGCAATACGAATAGCAATAAAAGCCAACATAATTCTCATGGGTTTGCTGATAACATGGTAGCTAATTTTATTATAAATAGGCTATTATAAATAATTTAATCTTCTTCAAACAATGTGCTAATGCAATTGCTTGTGCTAAGCTCTAGCTCAGATTCTTCTTCAGATCTATATACTTGCATAGTACCGATTTGACTCACCACTTCCTTTGGTAACTCAAATGTATCACAAGACTTTCCCACTCTCTTCATGCCACATCTAATAGCTAAAACAGCATTAACTGAAGCAATATTTATTCGATTTCGAAGCTTTGATTTAACTAAGTTCAATTGACTGAATAGTCTCTCAACTTCAGCATTAGAATGGGGCAGTGACAGAATACTGATGGCCAGTTGACAAAGATCAAGATATGGGTTAATCCCAGCTGCATCTTTATAATGACAAACTTCATTCCAAAACTTTACAGTTGATGCAGTTTCTTGCCATTGAACAATGGTTAACTGACGCCACTGAATATCAATTTGTTCGATTGACTCTGCACTATACCCAAAAGATGCAGCTAAATCCACTATTGGTTCTTTCACAACTCGCAAACACTCAGCCACACTAAATAAGGACATTTTTTCCAAGGTTTCAAAATTGTCTGGAAGTCTGCTTCGTAGTTCAGTGCAAAGTTTTACTACAAAAGCTAAACAGCGATACCGCAACATACATTGAGACTCTTCTGGCAAGTTTGACATGGAACAATTTGTTTCAAACTGATATCCGAGATATGCGCGCGTGTCAACATATTCCGAAATATCTTGAGTCAACGGGTCAATTTTTGCAGATGGTGTGAGTACTCTTTTACTTGTAGCTAAAATCAGATGAGTTAAATCTGCTAGTAACTTTGTAGGATCAACATTTTCACCTTGAAAGACTTTCACAGTTTGCTGTACATCTTGCAAAATTGAACGAAGAAATATAAGATACAACTTGTTAACTTTGTCACTATACATGTTAAATAACATTTCAGCAGTGTAGCATTTCTCGGAAGACCTAACAACTTCAAAGTGAAGTTTGAGCTCTTCCCATTGGTTCAATATACGAACCACGGCAGGTTCCATAGAAACCCAACGAGTATCACACACTCTTGTTAACTTAAGAGGTTGCTTGCCATTATTCAAAGTTTCATACAAGGCTTTGTAAGTGGCTTGACGCTTGGTTGAATGGCTGAACCAGTTGTATGTTTCCTTGATCATAAAATCAACATTTCTGGGCAAGCTTTCTTCTGCAGCATGAGATATTGCCAGCGGGATCGAATGACAAACACATCGTACCATCACTAAACATGGGAGATGGAATTCTCTTTTAGCTAGCTGATATACACCATTGTTCAATCCAGTATTGACACTTGCATTATCAACTCCTATGCCAAGCAATTTATTGGTGTTTAGTTTCATACTGTGCAATAACTGCTTAATAGCATTTACAATTGATTGTGCACATCCGTCTTCCAGATTAACAAGACCTAAGTGAGTGGAAACAATTCTTTCCAAACTTTTGCTAAAATATCTCATAACTACACCCAGCAGTTTCGTCACAGTAATGTCAGTTGATTCATCAATCAATATGCTATAATGAGAATCACCAACATCTTCTCTTAGAATTTTCCTAAAGTGTGGGGCAAGAACATTGACAATGATATTTCTACACTTAGTTCTATGAAGTTTCAGGTTTTTTGTAGCAATACTATCATAAAAAGCTTTCTTGCATGCTTCAGATAAATGATCAATAGTCAAAAATGATGTGTGTTCTGCCACTACTAATGCTAATCGTCCTTCTGCTTGACTTGTTGTTTCTTGTGCAGTTGTGGTGCAGCCTGCACTCCACTTACTCAATGTTTGTTGCCTCACATCAATGAAAGGACTGGCAGCTTTTTTATGCTTTTCAGATTTAGCATGGCGTCTTAAGTCAGTTAGTTTTGCAATAAGATCACATTTGCAATAAACACAGTAAGCTTTCTTTTCTTCTCTCTGAGAAGGCTTTAACCACCCTTTCAACTCTGGCAATGTCAGCCATGCCTTTCGAAATGACTGGTTGTAAGTAGGCCTAGATGGTGGCGTCATGTATTTACCTGTTATAATAGAATTAAGTTAGCACAACTATTTAGTTTCAACTTAAGTTAATAGCCTTGGCCTACTTACTGGTATGCCTATTTTTAACTGTTTTTGTGACCAATTGACAACTACTACCGTACCGACTACTGCAATGCCACTCAGCATTATAATACTGCAATGGCATTTTACATGGGGTTCGGGGACCGTTGCTCGGATATATAATCTCAATGCAATTGTAAAATACCATTTCGGAGAAATAGAGGCTTCCAATATTATTTATTTCATTGCTACATTTTTTCACGAATCCGCGATTTTGCAAACGGACCACCAACACTTTCGTAGAAATCCGCTAAAAAATCCGCTGTCCGCCAAATGCAAAAATTTTCCGCTAAGCAGGCGCAAAATCCGCTAAATCTAGCGGATTTTCCGCTAAGTTGGCAACACTGCCCACAATAGTGGGTTATGCGTCACAATTGAAGTTGAACTACTGTACTAAAGCCGTTGTGATAAAATCACATTAGATCAGTGAAATCGCATTCGCACTTTTTCAGTTTTGAACAGCAATTTTTATAGTAGCGACGAACGTAGTTCACGAAAGGCAAAATGCCGTCATAAGTAAATGACGTCACATTAATAGTTGCAAAATTTGGCCCCCCTCTCAATTTTTTTCTGGCTACGCCCTTGGCTGTAATATGTAATCATACGGCTTACATCTGAGAAGCATTAAGTTAACTGTTGTAAAAGTGGTTGTAAGTAGTGAACGAACTTGTAATAACTGTCTATTTGTTGAAGTGTTTAATTATTTTTTGAATTGTAGTAACGAAATATTTGATTTTCTTGCAAGCAATTCGTGATTTCTAAATTTTTGTTAGTGGGAGTTCAGTGACAAACGCAAAAGTACATTAAGGACCCCGCGATGACAAAAAGATTGAAAAGCATTGTTCTACATTCAACACGAGTTCTGATATCTAAGAAAAACAAACACAGAGTAGTTCGAAACAATAAGCTTAAGCGAAGTAGGTAAAGTAATAGCAATAAATGAAGGTTTTTGTTTTCTCAAAATGATGAAGTGTAGAAGAAGGTAGGCTACAGACCTACAAAAGTTAAAAAAATTGTCAACGGTCGTTTTTTCGCTTTTTGTTGGTGGAAGCGGAATCGATAGGTGTGGAAGCGGAAGCGTTTGAAAAATAACTGCTTCCACATCCCTGATTTTAGCACTGACAACCATATAATAGGCGAGAAAACGCTAATCTCAAAATTAATAAAGAATGTGTTGTAAAACACATTAGGGCACGCGCTTCCTTGAAAATTTATGTACGTACCCCAGAGGAGGCGCACCGCTCCCGGTTAAAAACCACTGAGCTATAACATTTTGTGTGGTATTCAGTCAGGTGGTCGAGTGGTACATTCCACAAATTAAAGGTTTACATCTTGAAGGTTCAGCTCCTTGCTGGTCGGATACGCATCGGTGCTTCCTTGCTGGTCGGGTGCGATTATTTAACTTTTAAAATTTTGGGAATATTTGTACAAAAACTGCCTTTATTAAAATTATTTTTTGTTGATGTTGGAATTTTTGCAAATTTTAAGTTGGAAACTTTGTTTGGAACTACTGTTGCGGTAGAGCAGGGGTGGCCAACCGTGGCGCATTGCGCCAAATTTGGCGCATTGCATGTTTAGAGGTGGCGCATTGCAGGTTTAAGATTTTTCGGGCAATTTGAGTAAGTGTCCTTATATTTGGCCGAAAAATTTGTCACTGCAATGACATCTCCAAAAAAAAAGGTCCTCACTTGGTTAGCCTCACGTTTGGTGGCATATTTAGGCCAAAAGTGATGGTAAAGGTGCAGCAAAACAGGCGATGATTTTTTTTTTTTTTTTTTTTTGGAGATCACCCCTTAATATGGCGTTGTTTTGACTTCAAAGTATAAATATACCACTACACGTTTGTAAGCAATGAAATGAAATGAATGTTTGTGTGGCGCATCTTGAAGTGAATGTTTGTGTGGCGAAAAATTTTGGCGCATGGACTGAAAAGGTTGGCCACCCCTGCGGTAGAGTCTAAAACACCATAATTTTTGGCGAAGTAGAATGCGGTATTCCCCTAATTTAAATAACGTAACGTTCGTAAAATCATTATCCGTGACGACGCAAGAACTAAAGTAGATTTTTGCTTCTGATGGCCTGTAACTAGTTAAGTACGGTACCGATAAAGTAGTATAGTTGTACAACTGAGCGAGGCAGGGTTATTTAGAACTTATTATTGAGAATTGAAGTTAGTGTTTTTACAGCTAACGAAGTAGCTTATTGCATTAGATTGTAGGCATGCTGCTGCATATGGTTCACTACCGGTATATGCATGCAATAGGCCTACTATATGACATGAGCTCATTATTGTCTGTGATTACGCAGGTCACTGTATGTGCTATAGTTTTGTTGGTGGTACTGGTATGTGCAATTGTGATGATCGCCTTATAATTAGTATAATTTTGTATTTCAGTTAAGCCTAACTTTATGTATTTATAAACAGTCCAATCAATTTGGCTGCTTAATTTGTTCTTTGTGAGTGACTTTGTGTAGAATTGTTTCGCAAAACACTCTCTTAGATGAATAAAGCATGCTACCTATCAACTGGACAAGGTTAACTCTGGATGATGTTGTTTAGATTTCACTAATTAATGTATTGCACCAAATTGAAAACGTAAAACCGACTACAAAGTGGACGCTCTAACAACCGACGCAATGGCATAGTGGTTAGAGCGTCCGCTTTGTAGTCGGTGGACCTGGGATTCATTCCCCTTGTCGAGTCATACCAAAAGACTTTTAAAAATGGCATCTGCAGCTTCCCTGCTTGGCGCTTGGCATTTCGGGAAGGTTGTGGAGAACAAGCCGGCAAGTTCGCTTGTTGTGTCCTTGGGCAAGGCACTTAACAGGACGCCCCACCTTTATGTGGAAGACAGGTGGCCCATAAAAACCTCGAAAAAGGCAACCCCCAAGCGAGTGCGGACTTACTGTCCAAAAGTATAGCGATACAATTCGCTTTCTCGTGAATGGAGGATAAATATGGCAAATAAAACAAAAAAACAAAAATTGTGGGCATACACATCTTCAGGTATTGCAAAGCCAGATTATAGTCTTGTTTTCCTGGAGAAATGCAGATTAACATGGGTCCTGCTACTTAAGATTTGCTAGGACTTGAAGGGGTGATTTAGAAGCCTAATTGTATTCATTCAAGCGTATGAGCTTATGATCTGTTTTTACGTCTTTCGTCACACTGGGAAACCACGATGCGTATACTGCTTAGCCCCACCATCTGTTTACCACTTAAAGATGGAGGCATCCCGTTAAATGTGTTGCCCAAGGACATAACAAGCAAGCTTTCCGGCTTGTTCTCCACACTGTCCCTTTTGTGCTGAGCGCCAAGCAGGAAAACTGTACCATTTTTTAAAATCTTTTGGTATGACTCGACTTGGGGAACGAACCCCAGGTCTACCGACCGCGAAGCAGACGCTCTAACCACTACGCCATCGCGCCTCTAAAGCTATTTCTGTTTATAAACGAAGATTTAAGAAAGATTTAAAGAAAGTCTGTGCACCAGGCAGAACTGTAAACAAAAAAGTTACAAGAAATTTAATAAAAGGAAGGATACACTAATTATATTTGATGTTAAATAGAAAGTCATATAAAACGGCAAAGATGCATTTGAAATGTCATTGAAACGGATGATTTGCGCTAGAAACGTCAATTGTTGTTCAATAATTCATCAAAAATGCGATACAAGTCGCTATCAAGTTGTAATTTGCTAAATTGCTCTCGCGACTTCGCAAAGAACACTGGCCAACCTGAATTGACGTTCCAAAATAATTGAATCTTGTTCGTCGCGCGAGCTTTCGATGATTTCAAAAACCAATAGGCATTTGGATAATTTAGCTGTGGTGATTGCAATTGATAATTATAATTAAGACCGGTCGTATTATGGATCTACTCAGCAACCCTGACGCGGTTGCGGAATGGTTTGATAGCCCGCTTCGTAATTGGCAGACCCCGGTTCCATTCCTTTACAAGGTTAAGCCAAAGAATATCGAGTTAATCCAAAGACTCTGGATATTGTATCTACAGATCTCTTGCTTGGCGCTTAGCAATTGCAGTAATGTGAAGAATGAAATGTAAATCGAAAGTTACTCGGTCACGAGTTGAAAACATTGTCCGGGCACAGAAAAAATGATTGCAGTAGAAAAGCGAAATACTCAATGATATTTTAAATTCAGAAAAACGATTTGAAGCTACAAGGAAACCTAAAAGCAATGAGGCGGCAGAGTTCTTTCATCCAACTCGATAAAGGAATTGACGACAGCGCCATAGTGAGGCACTATGCAACACGACATGGGACTAGCCAGTGAGGAGCCATGCCCCCCAAATCATACTTGACAAGTTATGACGCTGAATTTGTTTTGTAAAACAATATGTGGTAAATAAAGTAAAACAAAGTATTCCATGAAATTCCTTGAGGATGTGGATTCCCTCCACCTTTCCCCTCCCCCCCCCCCGAATTAAAAATCATGGCTATAACGCTTTTGCTTGAAATCAGGCACAAATTTTATCTTTGTAAGTCTCTCTATCTCCATATTTGTTGTTTGTACAATACGTTTGTTTTTGTTATATATACTAATCTGAGGAAAACGAAATAAACTTTACTTAGTGTAGAGGTGTTGTTTCTACGTTTTTCGGTCAAATTATGTAATACAATTCATGTAAAGCATAGTACTTACTAACTGCAGTAAGAAGCATGTTATCCACCAATAATATTGAATACACCATCGCAATAGCTATTCTATTCGAGGAGTTCACATACTCCCTGCATTTCTTTACAAAGATGCACGACATCTTAATCGTGCCTATATTATAAACCTACTACTGAATAGTTTTTGCTGATAGACCTACATTTGTCACCTAGATGCCAAGCAATATGGTTTGAAATTGTTTATTAAAAGAAATGCGAGAACGAAAATTACCCTTCCTAAAATGAAATCATCATAAACTAATAGGCTAATTTTACGAGCCTAACATTTGAGGTGGAGCGATGTTGCTTGCTGCCGCCTGGCTACTTGTTGTCTTTCAGGAATGCACACCCCTAATAGATAACCTTCAGTCGTTGACAACATCCTGCTGAACTCATGGAAATACCGATAATATTTAGGCCTTTTTCCTCTTATTATCACTCAAGTTATGTTTAAATTGCGCTATTACTGCGCAACGCTGTCGCTTCCTTCTCTCTACAATCTGTAATGCTGTAACTGTCCATCGTTTTACGTTTGCTGAGAAAATAGAGCAAACTGCCTGCTTTTAAGATTTGTTTGCTTCTTCATATGCTTTAGTTTCCAGAAATCAATATTTATCGATCAATTTTGACAAATAACCGGCTTTTGCGGCCTTTCAGGACAAATCATATGAAACCATTTATTTAATTAGGCAAGGCAATAATGTAAAATTTGTAACAGCGATACACTTTCTAACTTGCTTTTGGTCACAATCAAGAGCTAGGCTTACGCAAAATCAAAATTTTTCTTCTCAGCTCGAGAATTCAAATCACGTTTCTCGATGGTGATACAACAATGGGTAACTAAATAATGAATAAAGCTATTTGAGCTATTTGTTTCCTGCATCATACTTCTGTAATATCTACGACATAGTCATGGCATCTTACAGTATTGATCTAGTTAAAATTTAGTCATACAACATGGCGATGAATCTTTTTCCGTCAGCTCGTGATCTATTCAAATCAATCATAACTGCTGAGCGTATTAAGAATTAAAACTGGCATTCATTACGGTCTAGGTATGTTCATGCGGATGTTATATATGCGGTACATATTTCGTTATTTGCTATTATACTATCGTCAGTTTATCTATTATACAATAAAAACAAAAGTATAAACAGCTCTTACCTGCTTGGATAAAAATAAATTTACGATAACAAAACAAAAACAGACACGCTGCCCAGAATTCGTTTTCTGCAATTTAAACTTTGTGCAGTTAAAATTTTTATTTCGTTTTCGTAAATGCTTTTTATCCGTAAAGAAAAAAAATGCATAGTTTTTGTTTTTATTGCAGAATTATTGCAGTTTTATCGGGTGGGCAGAATAAAGTAATAACTCTGTTTAATCAAAAATAACTCAAAAACTAAGCTTTGCATACAAACTAAATTTTGGTATACTGTCATGAGCAGCTAGTATTGGTCAAGTGGTGAAATTTTCAGCCAAAAGCATTCATAAGCACAAGGAATGATGAGAAAATACAAAATTCAGGTCAAACTATGCAGTGCCAGATGTTGACTTGAAATTTACTAATCTCTGCTTTAATCGAGAAGATGGTCAATATGGTCTTCATTCTGGGAATCAACCAATCGAAGTCTTTTTTGAAGGAAGATATGGACATACGAATTTCAGCAACCGGTATTTCATCACATGGCAACCGGGTTTGAAATTGTCCAGAAATGTCTGTCATTTGAAAAAGGCTTAAGTGTGCAGTTTCGCTGCGATATCGACGTGAGACTTCGTAGTGCACTTGGTTCAAGTGGTCGTGGGTTCGGCGATCGGCGAGGTGACTAGTTACATTTTTTTTTAGTTGTGGTCGAGCTTTCAGCAACCATGTATGGTTGGGCAAAGGAAGGAAATAGCAAATCTAAGCTCTCTTCTAAAAAATAACGTCTGGTATCGCATACTTTGAGCTGAATTTTGTATTTCCTCATTATTCCTGGGTTTTTAAATATTTTTGGCTGAAAATAAATTTCATCACGTGACCAAAACAAGCTGCTCATGACAATATATCAAATTTAATTTGTAGGCAAAGGTTAGCTCTTGAGTTCTTGATCAAACAGGGTTATTACTTTATTGCGCCCACCTGACACCGGAATTATCGATAAGGCAAAACCTAAACAAATTTTCGTTGAAGACGAATTGATTAATTGCCAATTAGAAATCGTGATCTCGCTGCCAAAGTAATTTTGATTACGAAAAATACATCTATTTTGCCATGATATGTGTAAATCACGACTTTTGGTAATCATTGGAACAATTCAATGACCAGAAATGTACGCCAGTCTAAAGCTCTTTTCAAAATAAGGATATCTAATTGGAGATGGGTGTCTTAAGGCGTGCCTCGGTCTCAAGATGGTTTTTTTGAAGGCTCGATCTCGCCATTGTAAAGACTCGACTTGGTCTCATGGCTCTGCGTCTCGACCTTAGGTGGAGTCATTGAAGCACTAGGGCAGGGGTGCCAAACTCATTCAGTGCTGCGGACCACATACACATAATCTGGATTTTATACGGGCCAGACTCTATTGAGAAAAAACTTAAGCAGGCAAGACTGTATACCAGTGGTCCTCAAACTTTTTTGTCTGTCGGCGCAGGAAACCACTGAAAATTCGCGGCACACCAGCCACGTAAATCTATTCCCATTGATGGCGAGTGGCATTATTTGGAAATCACCACTTCTCCGGGTAGCGATCTCCGGAAATGGTGTGATGTAGCTCGATATCGTGTTGATGTCCAATAAAAATAAAAAGTCGTAACTGTTAGAATAAAGTCAGCGTAGCGCGCTGTCGCAAGTAGTTTCCTGCCATGTCGCGTTTTATGACAAAAACAAAAAAATTGTTCGCAATTGTAAGCTGCGTGTTATCTAACGTTGCAATACTGCCGAAATTGATTAAGAATCATTTTGCCGGTCGGATTAGATTCGCTTGCGGACCGTACGTTTGGCACCCCTGCAATAAAGGCTAAGCCCCTAGAAACCGAAAATATTATTATCATTTTTGCGAAAAAATCAGATATTTTGATGTAATTTAAGGAATTAGAGGGGGAGCATGGCGTCATGGCCCCTTCTCAATATATCATTGATCACAGTAGAACTCAGCCATGGCAATTTCTGCTAAAGGACTGCACACCGCCCAAGGTGCTTGCGAGACTGGGGACCTATTTTCATCAACGTGTAAATATCTTGTATTTGATATTTGTAAACAAAGTTTGATATCCTGACATGAGACCAATATATAGTAGGATGACTTATTTATGTTTTTGTTTGCTGTTGTTGTTATCACGATGTTTTTAACTGCAGGAATTCTTTTTTTGATGTCATAATACACGTCTTGGCATAATGGTTGAAAGCAAATAGCGGGCACACTGTTACCAGTAGCAATGCTTCGAATATGAGATCGGCTTTTGCTTTTGAAGCTTCTACTTATGGCAGCATAAAAAATTAACAACGATCGCCTAAAGGAAAATGCCTATCATTTATACGAATAAAAATGCTTTCTGCCTGGGTTTTGACCAATCTCTCGACAACGATCTCCACTAACAATAACAAATACACAGATAGTATGGGCAAGTTTTTTTTCTTGTCTAATTTAGCGCATTTGCAATTGATGTTAAAAGATATTTTTATTGTAGAAAAAATTCTTGGAGGCCATGTATTTTTCGTACTTGTATTTTGTATTGCTCAAGCTGAAGTAAATATCTAAAGTCTCGTGTCTCGTCTCGGTCTCGCCACCCTAAAGTTTCGTATCGGTCTCAGAGAGCTGAAGTCTCGTCTCGGTTTCGATACTTTGATGTCTCGTCTCGTGTCGATCCCGAAGCTCCGCATCTCAATTCCAGCTTTGTATGTAACGGTCTATAAAAAATGTAGCCAAGCCTAATAGCTAAAGAATGCTTTGCCAATTAGTAACCTAAAGTTTTTTCCACAAAAAAGGTCAGAAAAAAATTGGAGGACCCCCTCAAACAATTTTTTCTAAAAAATAGAGACCTGTGAAAAGAGTCTATTGTGACCCCACCAAAGCCGGTTTTAATAAGGATTGCATGGTCGTGATCTCACATTTCTCTACGACTGCGTGGCGATGCTTATGAAAAATGCTTATATTGCGAATGATTTTCTCTGCTTGGCAAATTTTAACATGCATCATATTTCGAAGACAAAATGTGTCTGAATGAATGCATCGAAATTTAAGCCGGATGCAATTCAAGCGGAATGATGAGACACGAAAAGCCTGAAGCAGGTCTAAACAACCATTACCTGCTCAGTACTACTGCTATTATCCCGAGAGTTTGGAGAATAAATAAGTAATTATACAACGAATTTTATTTTCAAATTCTATGATGCCGCTCGTCTGCAAGATAACTAGGCTTATTAAAAATTACTGTGTGGTGACCAATTACAATTCTCGACACTGAGAAAAACGAAAAAAACATCAAATGTGGCATCAGTTGGCTGTCTTATTAATCCTTTCACCGCCACACTACCCATTTTCAATTTTGGCTCAGCGCCAAATTTTATTGCATAAAACAATAGATTAAACTGTTAAATAATGTTGGTCGTAATATCATGCCAAAACCGTTTTATATGGTTGTTATGTACCAAAATAATCATGAGCAAAATCATATTTTGACTCACCAATATTGCTTTCACCAATACTCAGCAACATTTTTGCGAATTTGGCGGTCTACTTGGCGTTCGCATTTTTGCGAATTTGGCGGTGCAGAAAGTAATTCGCCCAATGAGAAAGTCATAGGGTTTTGTGTCGATTGGTGTTCCAGCTCGGTGATTAATACTCATCACGTTTTTGTTATTAAAATTCGATACTACCCACAGGTGCTTTAAACTTCCGTGCTTGACAATTTAAGAATTGTTTTGCGTGAAGTTTATAAAATGTAGTCTATCGGTTAGAAACACACAAAATTTTAGTGCCTGCAGTTCACAAAATTGCAATTTCTAGAAAAACTAAGTCCTTTGGTACATTT
This sequence comes from Trididemnum clinides, assembly GCA_963675345.1. Classification (NCBI taxonomy): domain Eukaryota; kingdom Metazoa; phylum Chordata; class Ascidiacea; order Aplousobranchia; family Didemnidae; genus Trididemnum; species Trididemnum clinides. Next base: position 8,473,482 of record OY776301.1, read on the forward strand.
TGGGTATTCTTCCTCGATAGCATGGATGTTTGGCATTATCAATCAAATTATTCAAAAGACTCATTGAAAAATGAAGTCTACAAATTGTATTATGGGGCCTACAGCAAGCAAAACACTTGGCAATCACCCAAGAGAAAGACGATGGAGTAAAGATAGTTCTTTCTTATCGTTTGCAACAAAATGTAGGGGTCGAGCTACAGATGATCTAAATGTTGAAGCAATTTCCTTTGCAATTGGGCAAGGCTGTCGAAGCAGCCAGCTGATTTTTTCTACTTTGCTTGATAATAGCTTTGTAGAGCTACTGGAATCAAATCCAAAAACTTGGGTAAAGCAAGAACTTATTTAACTTCTATGAGCATGCCTAAGCAAGGAAAAACGAATATGAATCATGCGTAACCAGCAGGGACTTGAGAAAGTTTGGAGCGAAATCAAAATTAACGTCACTGTGTTTAATCGCACCACGTGGAACATATTATTGGAATTTGGCTTTATAATAGCTACCGTATATAGAGCTACTGGGGTCAAACCAAACATTTGAGGAAAACCAAGGACACTTTAAACTCCCCAAGGCACATCAAACAGGAAGAAAAGATCATGCTACATAATGCGTAACCAGCGAGGACTTGAGAAAGTTTAAGGGGAAATCAAAACAAAACAGTGTCACTGTGTCAAATCGTACCACACGAAAGACGTTTTTGCTATTTTTGCTTTAGAATAGCTTAATATCAGAAATGTAATCCCTACTTCCAAACTACGGGAAACGCAAGGCTCCCTTGGTTTCGTGTCAGCAATTAACAGGGCACATAAACCTAAGGCATAGCTAGGATCTTGAAATGAGATATTCTATTAGGAAAAGGAGCACAAAAAGTCGTGAACATCTTATGTGCAGAAAACACATAAACGTTTGGTAACTGTTTTCTCAAGAGCCTGATGGGTTTTCTCAAGAACCGACACTCTCAATCCTGACGTTACTGATGGGGTCTCTGCGGATGACGCCGTCATATATACTGTACTATAAAGCAAGGATTTTTTCTTATGCTGATATGCTGCCTGTTATGGTATTTATGTCATTTATGTCTAGGCTCTACATCATTGTAATAAAATCTCAAGTTTAAGAAAAAATCAACGTAAAACCATGACCATAAAAAATTTGTAAAACTGAATATAGAGAGAACAATAGCCGCTTTTGTCGCCATGCCGGAAACAAGACCAATAGCGCAACCAAATTAGGAACTTAACACCACTAATATAAATAGGAAAGCGGCAGCACCAATTGGCAAAATAGGCTTACCATTGAATAGTTTTTTTCTTTAATTGTGAAAGCAACCACCATTTCACCGTTGCAATCAGTTTTGATTATGTACAATCACTGCTTCCTCACAAGTATTAACGATAATAATTTGTGGCAAGATTCTTGGTGAGCATTGCCAGTCATGATTAAGAGAATATGATGATCACGATTTCGTGTAGAAGAATTTTGAAAGTGCATAAAATTCATGAAGTTTTCGCTACTGCTCACACAAGAGCCGGATGGGTGAAGCCGGCTTTGGCCGGATGAACCGAAATACTGAACCCGGACATTAGTGATGGAGGGTCTCTGTCGGGCGACGCCGGCTAGTACGTTATAAAATGACAAACTATCAGTTGCACGCTTTGAGACAGGACGTGACGAAAAAGCACAGAAGTGTTCGGCACCGGCGAGGTCCGCTCGGCACTTTAAGTTTAACACTTCAAGTGCCACACGCTTTTCGCTCATACATGTGCGAAAAGCGTGCGGCACTTGAAGTGTTAAACCGATACAATATCTTTCTTTATGTACGCGTTAATCACGTACGAGGTGTGTCCGAAAAGTTATGAGACTGCGACCGCTGCTTGCTTTGCTCCAATGAATTTTGACAAATTTCTTGCGTCACAGCATTGCCCCGGACGTCGGCGCTGTCACACGGTGAGACGTGTTCATTTCACGCGCGTTTTGATTGAAGCGTCTCTTTTCGTTTGCCTCGTGTTTCTTAAGTTTCGTCTTACTGCTTGAAGACGCCGCATTTTTCATGTTTCATTGTAGGAGGTGTCCGTGAGAATTCCCTGCAAACATTAGTACTGTGGAGCAAAGGATTAATTTAAAATTTTTAGCCAAGCTTGGTAAAACACCTTCGGAATTTTTTGCGTTGCTACAGCAAGTTTACAAAGAAGAAACGATGTCAAGAGCTCGTGCTTTTGAATGGCACAAACAATTCCGAGAAGGTCGAGAAGAATGTGTGGACGATCAAAGATCTGGCAGGCCGGTGACAAACAGGACTGATAGCAACATCGATCAAGTGAAGCAGTTGGTGCGTGCAGATCGTCGACTAACTGTGAGAATGATCCCCAAGGCCAAGCAGTGAACGAAACCGTCTAAAAAGATATTCTTCGGCGCCTCGTGAAATCAGTGCGTGACAAGAGGCAGAGCCTTTGGGAAGCTTACGCATGGACGCTCCATCACGATAGTGCTCCTGCTCACACAGCTCTGTGTATTCGTCAGTTTCTTTTAAAAAGGAACACTGCAACTTTGGAACACCCCCATATTTCTCGATCTGGCCCCTGTGACTTTTTCCTCTTCCACAAGATCAAATCTGTTCTAAATGGAAGCCATTTTTCTGACATCGATTCCATCAAAATGGCCGCGACGATGGAGTTCAAAAAGATCCCAGGAAATGCATTCCAAGAGTGTATTAAACCCTGGAAAAGGTGAAGGCGAATGCACAAGTGTTTTGAAGTGGAAGGGGATTACTTTGCAGGAATTTGACTTTGGTATATTTCAATATATTTCAATATTCATTGCCAGTCATGATTAAGAGAATATGATGATCACGATTTCGTGTAGAAGAATTTTGAAAGTGCATAAAATTCATGAAGTTTTCGCTACTGCTCACACAAGAGCCGGATGGGTGAAGCCGGCTTTGGCCGGATGAACCGAAATACTGAACCCGGACATTAGTGATGGAGGGTCTCTGTCGGGCGACGCCGGCAAAGCCTGCTAGTAATGGATAATGGTTTTAACGGTAGATTTGCTTCTAAAATTCCGACCGCTAAAAGGCAAGCTTGTTTGAAGATACTATGAAAAATAATCTCGGCTTTAACTTTCTACGCGTTAGAAAGGAGCAAAAAGCCATTCAAATCTTTTATGACGCAATTGTTGGGGAGGGGAAAGCATATGACGTTGAGCTACGTGAAGCACAAGCATAGCATCGAGTGCTTGGCATCTCGCTATATCAAAGTATTGCATTCTTTTTCTAAGCCACCACACAAAACGATAAAAACTTTTATGATCAGCGGTTTGAGGTGCATTATCAGCAAGTTTTAACAGAAGACATTAGGCTATAATAAATAGCCATATATACAAGCCAAAGGTACTGACAAACATTAGGCATATACAATTTAAGCTACTCTCTATCTCCTTCTCTAAAAGTACTACCTGTCCAGAGACAAATCAACCTCACGTTTTAATAAATCCTGGTTAAAATAGGCTCAGTTACACATACATTATCTACTTTCTTTTTTCTCTGATTTCATTTGATACAATTAACCCCCTTTGCCTAAAAAGAACACTTCGATCAAGCTAACACCTCAGCAAGACGTAAAAAGTAATAACCGCAAGTTTCACTCTACGAAGTCTGAGTCTGTGAACCATGTCATAACAGCTCGTGATATCAGAAGCTTTGCTTTGATTTAATGAGATGCCATAATTTTTTATAGCATTCTTGCAGTCACCTTCCGGCAATTTTTAGAAACGTTTTAAATAGAAACGAGTGAACAATAGAGTCGTGAAAGTTTACGATAGAATCGTTCTACGTACCGGTACTGGTTCTTTTCTCACACACACTTTTGCATTTTCACGATTTGGCAAACAAATAGCGCAAACGAATCTCTAGAGCAGGCTAAAATAAAAATGGTTTTCAATATTTTGTGTTCATGAAATAGTGGTAGTAATATTACAATATATGCAAAGGTAGCTGCGCTGTAGTTGCCGCTAATTAAAACGTAGCGCTATACTTTTGTAAAGCCCTACTGTCCACCTCTAATTATTACCAATACATTTATTATATATTTCACCTGTCAAGGCACTAATGTCGGCTATCAGTGTTTGTGCGACATTATGTTTAGTGCATATGTATTATAAAATAGTACTCAACAACTTTCTTTTTCAAATTACGCTATGTTGAAATGTTATATTTTTAGCGTAGCAAGATTCAAGAATTGACCTAAACCATTCTGACTAAAGAAATAGATTTTCAAAAAAAAAAAAGTTTTACTTGAGACAAATTTAGTTTATTGATGTCGGTTGAGCTGACAATTTAAAATTTGCTAGTAGATGAAACTGGGTTTTACCAACACGCGGCAGTGTTTAATTGATGCTTTCTATATTTTTGTGTTAGCATGATACGAATCAAAGAAATACGAAGAAGAAACTTTGTTTTTATTACACCGCTTAAAAATGGAATTCTAGGTGATTGCTTTGTAATAAGGTTAATACAAAGATATCACTGTGCGTTGTGTGTTCGATATTTTTGACGTTTGACTTTTTCAAGTATAAAGTTTTCTTTATCATTAGTATTGGTGATTGATCGCGTTAAAGCATCTTTGATCAAAAGGTTGATTTCTTATCTTGGTAATTTCATAACAAGCCTAAAGGGGGTGGGGTGGCAGGGAAGCATGGTCAGTCGCGAGTGACATTGTTTTAGGAAGTGATGTTCTTGCAACCCGTTTTTAAATAGCTGTTTTTTTCTTCAATTATGATTTGTTTAAGGCTATTTTTTTCAATTATTTTCACTCGCGCTTTGAGGCTTTGCTTGCGTTTCGAATTATCTGGGTTGACCAGTTTGTCTTTGGAATCGTCGAGGCGACCTTAAGAAACCATCCGGGTGTCCTTGACTCCGGCGATGCAACTGCAGGCGCAAAGATATAGTGGAAAAGAGGTGCTACGGATCAAACACTTTTACAAATTGGGGTCTGAGCCCTCAAAGTTATGCCAGAACTATGATGTATACTAAACAGTTGGTGTGTAAATGTGAGCCCCCACTTTTGTGTTGATGTCTCCGCTCCTGCAGTGCGTGTTTAAGTGGGAGGGTGAGTCAAAAAGTAGCGCAATTTTTGTCACAGGAGGCGCATTTTTTGATAAAATTTGTTGAAGTTTGGTATGAATGTTAAGGCACATATTGTCATGAGGTTCAGCTGTTAAATCGTGTTTTTTCGGATAGGTGTAGGGATATATGTTTAGCTGAGCTTCCTGTACAGTGGCAACCCCGTCAGAAGTCCGTCTGAAGCAAAAAGCAGTAATCGAATTCCTTGTTGCTGAAGGCAAGACCACTGTTAACATTCACAAGAGATTGCAAACTGTTTACAAAGATAAAACCTTAGACTACAGCAATGTGTGGAGATGGGCCCACCGCCTGATGACAAATTCAGAAAATTCCGAGATCCAAGAATAGGGAAATGCACGCTTAAGAGTCAAGCCTCGTGCTGGCCGCTCATCTACTTCTGTTAACCCTGCCAATAAAACAAAAGCGGACACTTTGATAAGAGCTGATAGGCGCATATCCATTGATGAGTTGGCGTCAGTGCTTGGAGTGAACCATGGTAGTGCTCACAACATTGTTGAGTCACTTGAGTATTCAAAAGTGTGTGCCCGCTGGATTCCAAGGCAGCTTACAGATGAACACAAAGCTGAAAAGGTTAACTGCTGCACTGAACTCCGTGAACTCAGTGAACGAGATAACGAATTCTTTGGAAAACTCGTAACTGGTGATGAAACTTGGATACATCATTATGAACCAGAATCCAAAAGGCGATCAATGCAATGGCGTCATTCAACATCTCCAAAGCCAAAAAATTTTAAGTCACAAAAGTCAGCGGGAAAAATCATGGCCACTGTCTTCCGGGATGCCCAAGGACTTATTCTTGTTGACTTCATGCCAAGAGGAAAAACTATCAACTCTGAAGCATATATTGAGACCCTTCAAAAACTAAAAGCAAGAATTAGACGAGTAAGACCCAATTTGGAGATGAATAAAGCTCTTCTTCAACATGACAATGCCCGACCACACACAAGCATCAGAACAAGGGAAGCAATCACTTCTTTTGGATGGACAACTCTGCCACATCCTCCATACTCACCTGATTTAGCACCTTCAGACTACCATCTCTTTGGTGCAATGAAAGAATCACTGAGAGGCAAACATTATGAAAATGATGAAAAAGTGAAAACTGCGTTTAAGAAGTGGCTTTGTGAGCAATCACCTGAGTTTTACGAAGCTGGAATACATGCCCTTATTCGAAGATGGAACAGTGCTATTGAAAGAGGTGGTGATTGTGTTGAGAAGTAGGGATGAAATCCTCTGAAGTACCTAACTTAATGTAAATACAAGATTTGTTTTGTTGTGTTTTCTATTTTTCATGTAAGAAAAAAAATTGCGTTACTTTTTGACTCACTGTCGTAGTTTGCCTCATAAAGTGCGAGAAGAGAATTTTGAAAGTGCAAACTTCTCTGCCAATGCGTGGCTTAATTTACGTTACCAACCTAGCTGAAGGTTTACGTGCAGTGATGGGATTCAAAATTTTAAGAACAGGTTCTCTTTTGTATCGAACTCAATAACAACAGGTTCCCTCATTTTAGAAAGCCCATTTGCTGCGGTCGTCTAAGGTCTATAACAAAACATAAGAACAGGTTCGCTGATTATCACGACACTTCAAGAAGGGGTTCGCACGGGTTCGTGCGAACCCCTTGAATCCCATCACTGTTCACGTGTAAGGCGTGGCAATGGCGTCTCTACAAAAAAAGGTCCGCTCCGGAAGATAGTAGGTCAGAGAGTCACACTATTTTTAGAAGACTCTCGAAATGTGCTTTTTTAATTTAGGTTGATAATTTTGTCTGAAGAACACTTTGTAAAGTTAGGTGAACTATTGTTGTAGGTACTACCTTTTCTTCTACGTCTAGTGAATTATTTTCTGATTGTTGTCTTACACTTTTGACACAACTTTCGTTAACAGTTAAAAGTCTTTAAAACGCGATTGGACCTTGGTTTTTTCACCTCTAAGTAAAAAAAAGTTAGATCTTATCATATCTAAAATAATGCGTAAAAAGCTAAAGCCTAATTTTATAGTCAGCAAAAACGTTTTGGGGGCGTCAGAGCAATTTTTTTTATTTTAAATCCCATTTTTGGTCTTAATTTTTTGAATTACCTTACAAAATTTTGGTAACAATTAGTGGTATAAAGCAAATTCTAAAGAGATTTTTTGAGTCTAAGCCTACACAATAACTTTTTTTAAAAGACACAAGAGAATTTGACACAAGAAAAACTTTTATAAATCTTTTGAGAGGGCACTTGCGCTCTTTGCTCCTCAGGCTACTCCCTTGACGAGAGTAGTAGCTGGCGAGTGAACTAATGTAAGCTTAAAAAGATAACACAAACTGTAAGAAATTAAAAAATATCTTTGAATAAAGCTCTAGAGGACGGATTCTAAGCACAATTTCAAAGCAATGAATAAAAACTAGAACATTTTGATAGTAATACAAGAGGCAAGCGATACACTTTGAGCAAACTGCAGACAGTGACACTGTTTCAACCCATCAGATCTCTTCAGTGCAGGGGTGACTGACAGGTAGCTAGAGGCTTCAAATAAAGCCTAGCTTATAACATTTTTGGCAGGCTCTGATCAAACGTTATCGTCAGAATGAGCGGATCTGCAAATCATGAACGGATCAAATCAACTAGTTCGAGATCTTTACTCTAGCTATTGCATAAAAAATTTTTCTCTCTTGCTGAAATTACGCAACAACTTCGCTGAGACCCAACAGCCATCTTTCTTTGTTCCGCCGATATCTCCTGCGTATTTACGAATATCTCATTGACAGAAACGTTTCAGATCTGTGCTGATACTGTGTACAACAGTGAATGGGTTCCACCTTTTACACCGAAGGAACTTTTCACTGAGTTGCTTACTGAAGCTACGCCAATTCGTTTCAGTTATGACACTACAAAAAAATATACAGATTGATGGTGTTGCCATGCGTTCTACACTTGGCCCAGCTCTTGCCAATATGTTTGTTGGACACTGCGAGTAGTAATTGTTTCGACGAACAAGCTAACCCGAACGATATTGACGCTACGATGATTACCCATTTGCCATCTTCAAAAAGAAATCCGACTGTGACAGTTCTCTAAGAACACTAATCTTTTTATATTTTGGTTAACCTTCACATTTGAAAAAGAAGCTGATGAGAAAGTTTTCTTTCTACACATTCTGATTGCTAAAGTTGACAAAGAGTTCTTCGCGTCCGTATATCGAAAACCGACTTTTGCTGGACAATATTCCGTACACGTTGGGATTCCTTTAGCCCCCCTCCCCCCCCTCAAAAAGGACGACAAACCTTATTGAAACCGTAGAGTACAGGACTCAGTCTATCTGCGCCAAACCTAGACTACCACAAGAGGTGGACAACATCAAAGCTATTCTTCGCAAAAACGACTACCGACACAGTTCTATTCCCATAAATATATTCAAAGCCATCACCACATTTAGTGTTCCCAAGAAAGTAGGTCTCGAGTAGGCTATTAATAAATCAAAGCACTGCTATCCACATTGCTTTTAACACCGGTAGACCTAATTAGGGTTACAATATAACCAAAAAAGAAACAACTATTCATCTTTTTTTCGGCTTACACTTACAAGTGTTTTAAAAGGTACCGTATATCTTTTTTATGCTACCTGTAGCATATGAAATGGAAAACTTTAATGAAACTTAAAAAATAGTCATTGCAATCATCATTTATTTGGTTGACTTATCAGAAAACTGCGGGTCTAATTAAAAACTTTAAATTAAGCAATAAAAAAACTTCAATTAAGAAGTAAAAAACACTTGCAAGCGGAACTGTCAATATAAGTAGTAGGCTACTCTGAAGTCAGAATAATTCGAAAAAATTTTATGTTTGTGACCTTCACGTTCTGTCTAAGTATTGCAGGCAATTCAACCAAAATTATACTGTAGGACCCAAAATAATCTTTTTTCTGTCGGTACCAAACTGGGTAACTTGTATTTTTACATCCCACTATTGAAATGCAAAATTATCTTGTTTCTGAAAAGTTACGGCGTTTATTAAAAACATAACTCACGATATACAAGTTACGCCATTTTTTAGGCAAAAGAATGGAGCTCTATTACGTGACACGTTTTTTCTTCACATGCATCAGAGCTTGACTTGACAAAATTGTGGTACAAGTCATGAGTTTCCAGCCATATGATAGTGTGGTCATAGGGAAAAGGCTAAAATTTTTCATTCATAGTTGACAACCTTGGAAATTTAGCCCAAGACCTTTGGAGTTTTCATACGAATTGGGAACTTCTTGGGAATTTTGATCTTGTAAAAAAGTTGGGAAGGTTTTTGGAATAGTTGTGATTAAGCTTTGCAATTTTCTCGTTTTGGGCTACACTCTACCTTTTTAGGTGATCAATCTGAAATCAGAGAATTTGTTGTAAGTTTTTTGGCAAAGATCAGTTGTACTGTGTGCATTTGGCAAAAGATCCTTGTTTGAAGCAAAAGGAAGAGAATGAAAGATAAGCTTTTGAGCAAAGACCTTATTATCATTTTTTTAAAGATCAAGCTGAAATATTTAATTAATCCTAATCTTTTAAAATTTTATAATCATTTAGAATAATTAGAACATTAGAATAAATATAGTCGTGTGTGACTACTTAATTATTATAAAAATCCTCACTCTCTCGTTATGATTTTTCTTTCCGCCCCTCAAGGTACTTGTATAGCGCAATGCTCACGTCTTGTAGAGTAAAATCTTGGTCGTTAGGTGCCGCGGTGGAGTTACAGCATAGTAGATTCTATAGGGTGTCCATAAAGTTCGTGTGCACTTTAAAAAATTTATAACTTTATTTGTATCTGCAATAAAAATAATCTGTAAAAAGAATTAGAAAGAAGAAAATCTAGATTTTTTAAGGTCTTAATGAAATTTTATTTAAGTTTCCACATGTCCTCCATCATTAGCAATGCAAAGGGTAATGCAATTTCGCAGTTCACAGAAAACATTTGCCAACTGATTTACAGTAATACCCGAAATCACATTAATTGTTTTAACTTTCAAATCTTGCAATGAACTAGTATGGCGACCTTACGGGATACCAACTGTGGATCATTGATGTTTTGCTGAAATTATGTGGGTGACTCATAAACGTTCTCGTTCTGTTCGTGCGCTCGTTGTTTTACTGTAATCGTTTGTATAAATCATCCGTTGGCCTACAAACAGGTCATAAAAGAATAACCATAGTTGCGTATCATGATGTAACAATACTAGGTGACTAAGCCGTATGGCCAGGCGTGGTTCCGTCTGACGTGCGGCGGAGTGACCTAGTAAACAAGTATATAAAAAGAAGCATGGCTATTTTGAGAGAGAGGTTTTTCGATAAAAAATTAAAATTCAAAATTCATTGGCAAGAATTCCATTCGATTCGATTCAAGCGATTTCGTGCATTCAACGTTGTGCTGTGATTAAATAAATTCGTTTCTTGGAGTCAGACGTGCTGTGGATATTCGATTCCCATACTAGGTTTGGTTGTGCTCACAATTGTTTTTATATGTCTCCATAGAAAAATCTAATGAAGTGAAATCTGGCAAATGCGGAGGCCAAGAAAATGGTCCGCCCCTTTCGATCCATCATTTAAGAAATTCTAGATTTAGAAACTGCCTAATAAGTAGAGCAAAGTGGCAAGGACCTCCGTTTTGTAGAAACACTGTATCAGTTGAATTACTGTTTCTAATTTTGTGGTAAAGAATCATTCAATAACTGCACTTAAAACTAGGTAGATGAAATTTAACTTTTTTGCTCCCGCGAAAATAGCGAAAAAAAATGTCCGTAAGGTGGCAGCGCGAAAAACTGTCATAATCAATCATAATTAATCATAATTATGTACCTCAAGTTTGTTTGTAAATCATTACTCAGCTGTCTACTTCTACATTAAGTGTGATATATCGTTGAAATCTACATTTCTTGAGGATTTCAAATAGAAAAAAAAACATTTTTTTTTGAATATGCAAATTTTATGCAAATGAACCCCCCCAACTGCGGGGGTAGTTGTCTTCAAAATTAAAGAGGTACCCTCACCTCAAAGATCACTACAGATTTAATTTTCTACCAATTTTTTTAGAAATGGTTGCAAAATGATGCTAAGGAAATAAGCTTTCAAGGTACATCAATCAAAACTTACCTAAGAGCCTAGGTTTTCTACAATTTGCAATTTTCTGAAACAAATGACCTTTTTTTTGACCGGTACCGACTGGTACCAAATTTTGGTAGTTAAATTCAGTTCCTAAAATACGATCAGTTATTATCTGCTAGAGGTTTGCCTAAACCATGTAACATTATGTATTTTTGAACAGGGAATTTCTTCAAGATTCAGAAAATATTAAGTTTAAATAGAATATGCTGTCACTGACAATGAAACAGTCGCTTGTTTACACCCTTCCCATTTCTTGAGAAACAAGGGGAATACAGCTAACTCTGATTTGGAGAAGCCAAACTTCTGCTAGCTTTTAAACTTGTATTTCAGTTTTTGTTTCCTTGGAAACTTGATACAAAATGACGACTTTATTGGTGAAACATTTGCAATTTATTATATCTTTTTATAGGGTGTAGTTTTTCTAAAAATTATAATTTAGTGAAGGTAAGTCAAAAAATTTTGGGGGTTTGAACTGATATGATGTACAGTACTCATTTTTGATCAGTAAATATCATATACCACTTAGTCTAAACTATTTTAAGTTATATATTGCTGGAAAGCAAATTTCCTGAGCTTTCAAATGAGACCAATATTTAGCAACATATTATATTTTTTACGCACTAAATTTACTTTTATCTACTTAGCACTCAAATTTGTTTGGGGGGGTTTTGAGACCCCTAAAAAATTTGGAAATTTAAAAACGTAAAATTTATTATTATCGCTTGAAATTTTGTCAAATGATGCCCCAAAAGAGTAGTTTTCAGACCGTGTCAATGATAAAGGGTTTGGTTATGTGGTAAAGATGTAATATCAATTTGATTTTAGTGTAGTTGGCACGTGCTGAGAATTCGGCCGATTTTGTCGTCTGCAACTGGGTTGTTGGTCATTTTAACCCATTTTGGGTATAAAAATCTAAGAATTAGATCACAAATCATACATGTTCCGATGCATGAGGAAATAAGCGTGATCTTTTGAAAATTTTATGAAAATCGGATGAAAACTAAAGTCACAAATCGATTTTTACGTAAACTAATTTTGTAACTCAATTTAACAAAATTTGAGAGAAACACTGAAAACATGAGATCATCAATCGATGATCGCAGGAGCGAAAGAGTTAATAATACTTTTCACAGATTATTTCTATCGCAGATACAAATAAAGTTATAAATCTTTTAAAGTGCACACGGACTTTATGGACACCCTGTATGTATTCCACAAGAAGTAAAACCAGGAATCCGGTCACTCACTCACAAAAAGCAGCTATAACAGCAGTTTTTAACCTTTTTGGTACCGTGCCTTCCTTGAGCGATGATTCCCGACTTTGTGCCCACAACCCTTATAAATAAATATAAAAGTAGTGTTTCAATTTCATTTCATCGATACACTTTTCTTTTTTCTCCGCCATTTTGATTATCTAAATTTATTACTTAGCTACGCAGACACTGCAACATGATAAAAACATAAACTCCTAAGATTAGGTTTATTCTAGATTGCTTTACAAAGTTTACATATACCGCTCTATGACGGTGTAGCGTGCCGCGCCTCGCACTTCATTGAGCTGCCATGCCAAATATCTTCTCGTCTTTTTTTGTTAGTTTGCTTTTGGCGGCTTAGCACTTTGCTCCTGCTGATGTGTATGATTCTAGTTGTTTACTGTAAGAGCTGTGTTTGCTATTTTGCAACTTCGTGCGTCCCCAGTTTGACGCTCAGCCAGTGCACCTTTGCTGCTTTATCCTACAATTTTATTGATGAAGTACTATTAACAGACGAAGTATCTTCCGTCAGGTTTGTAGCCGCTCGGCTATCTCCGCTTAAATAATATCGTGCTCCTATAGTTCGCACGCCTGGCGATGTAATCTCATGCCAGAAATTTTAGCCTGTATTGCTTTCTGGCAATTTAGCCATGAACTGATATCTATTATGTTACTTATGACGATTAACCTTTATGGCTTTCCGGCAATCTAGCCGTGGACTGATATATATTACGTTACTTATGATGATTAGCCTTTATGGCTTTCCGGCAATCTAGCCTTGGACTGACACCTATTTTGTACTGTCACGTTCAATAGGAATTTTTTGATTCTATTTTAACTTTAATTTACTTCTTAAAAATGAGGCGACTTGTAGTATCGATCGAATAACTAAGTCTGGTTGCACATTAATAGCTAGGAAAAGATTGGCTTCCACTAAGATACTTTAACTCACGCACTTCTCGATCAAAAACAAAACAAATATATTCACAAACCACCTGAAGACTTTGAATTCCTTCATTCGTCGAACACCAAAAAAAAACAATGCGCTTTAATATAACAATCAGACCCAACCGAGACTACATCCACTAATTAACCGCTTGTCACTTTAATAGAAATCCACAATAGATACAACTTCCACGACCGGTTTTGTTCCTATTAGAACTCTTCAGGTGGACTCAGGTATTGAACCGACGATCGCATGAATTGCTTCATGCGGTTTATACCATTCCACTCGGTATTTTATTTAACTGATTGCAATTAGCCTATAAGATGCCTTAATATCAATTAATTACCGTAAATTAATATCTAAACAGGCTAACACCAGCTCCTGTAATTCGAATTATAATGTGTTAATGGCACTGGCTTGGCTGGGAATTAAAGCATATATCGCATCCAGCTTACAGTAGCAAGCGTGCCTGATATAACCTTAAAATCAACAGTATCAATTATCAGAACCGATGGCGGAGTGGTATAAACCGCATGAAGGAATTCATGTGATCGTCGAATCTGAAGAGTTCTAATAGGAACAAAACCGGTCGTGGAAGTGGTAATTTTTTCAACTGATTGCAGTTAGACTTTAAGATGTTTTAGTATCTATTAATTAAATTGATGAATGTATATACAAATTATTCTTACGACGCAAATTTACTTATTCGTGACATGTACTAATGATGATCGGTTTTAACAAGAGTTCCTGTAGTCGGCGACTGGAGCATTTGTCCGCGCTGGCTAGTTAGCGTGAGGTCCCATACACAGACTAGTCAAGTACAGCAGCGTGAAGTTTACAGATTATTTTTAATCCACCGGTTGCTGTGTGACTAGAGTTTATTGCGATGATTATTGCACCGCGTATTCGTTTATTATTGCATGTGTCTAAGATTACACATATTTGTTTTTCTTTTGTTATTAGGACTAGATAATAATTTTTTTCTCCCCATGGTAGCTCGTTGATCGGCTTGCTTTTCCCGCCTTTTGTTGTCTATTGTTTTGTTCATGTGACAGGCGTGGTGACGTGGTTTACGTAGACGTGTGCAGTATTTTGTTACCGATCATGAAGTCGGATATTTTCGGCACTTTTTTTGTTGTTGATCGTCGTGGCAGGCGGACGTGTTCTAGTTATCTGCCACAACCTCTTTCATTACTGGACTTTGTGGAGGACGAACGTGATTTTGATTGTCTGCCACAACTGAGTTAATTGTAGTCTCAACATCAATGCAATAAAAACATTACTGTCATGCTTCCTTACTTGTGACTGCCATAGTTCCCAGAAAACTGGGGTTTAGTCAGCACGCTAATGCTCAAAGGAACATATTTTCTACAACTGTAACAAACCGACTAACAGCTGCCTTAATTCATTCAGATTTTTTATTGACTGAATTTAGTAAAACATTGTAGGCTACAGTGTACTCTAAAATGTAGATTTACTACAGGTAAATTATCAAAATGAAGTAAAGACGATTGATAATTTAGTTGCTTTATGACATCACGCATTATTCAGTTTACGAAACAGGATTACTATATAATGGTAGGCTAAAATTACTTACAATAATATCTCAGACAGTATTTTAGCACTGACAACCATACAATAGGCGAGAAAACGCTAATCTCAAAATTAATAAAGAATGTGTTGTAAAACACATTAGGGCACGCGCTTCCTTGAAAATTTATGTACGCACCCCATGGGAGGCGCACCCCTCCCGGTTAAAAACCACTGAGCTATAACATTTTGTGTAGTATTCAGTCAGGTGGTACATTCCACAGATTAAAGGTTTACATCTTGAAGGTTCAGCTCCTTGCTGGTCGGATACGCATCGGTGCTTCCTTGCTGGTCGGGTGCGATTATTTAACTTTTAGAATTTTGGGAATATTCACACAAAAATTGCCTTTATTAAAATTATTTTTTGTTGATGTTGGAATTTTTGCAAATTTTAAGTTGGAAACTTTGTTTGGAACTACTGTTGCCAGTTAACTAAGTTGAGCAGCTGTGTTGTTAAATCTGGCGGAAATTTTGAACACTTAGATGCAGAACTATCAATTCAGCAGTTAGCAGGTTGCTGGAGGACGTGTCAGGTTATAAAAGAGTGCGTTACAAAAGGTATTTTGTAAAACACATTATTCCAAAGCTATTAAATGTGCATTATATCAACACATTTTCAAGCCGAATTTTCCGAACTTAGTTTGCCGAATAGTTCAAATTACCTTGAGTTTGCTTTTCAGAAATATCCAGCTTATCAAGAAGATAAAAATTGGTTAAGGTTGACAATATATGACCGCTAAAAGCATCACTAAAGTAGTTTATGCTATTCTAAAAAACCAAAACACAATTTTTTCTGATTATACTAGTTAAGCTTGAATGATAATGACCCTGATATTTTCAAGTTATTCTCATTATACTTATAACATTAACAAGGCAGTGGCTATTTTGCTGTCAATGGCATTTTACCCTGGAAGTATATTTTGCCGTGAGTTATTTGTGATTGGGCCAATCTTAATGATGAATTAAACATGTGACTTTTGGTCGTTTCTGATTTGTCAATTTTAATAAATAAAAAAAATTTGCACCCTCTTTGTGCACTTCACCACCATGTACTCTCCCTTCCAATGTACACTACCCCATTCATTCATATTCCGGGTCTCCCCTCCAATGTGCACTGCCTTTCTCCAAGTGTCTTGCCAGCCAAGATTCCAACTTGTGACCATTGCATTTTAAGGCAGGTGCCCTATCCACTTGCCTCAGCATCACTTGCAGAGTTGTAGCAATTATGGCAATATAAACACACATGAATGATTATGGCAAAATAGTCTCCAAGGGTAAAATACCGTCAACAGCGAAATAGCCACTTCTTATGAATAATAAGAGAAACTTACAGATTGTAATAAATACTTGTCAAGTTCTTAGGTTGCTACCATTTTATGTTAGAGCTGTGGCAAGGAACAAAACAACACAAAATAGCAAACGAGAAAGACATGTATGCTTCACAGTAAGGCAGTAGCTATTATGTAAAATCAGGAGAAAGAACAGCTATGGCATTTATGTGGCCATTTTTAAACAAAGTTTAAGAGACCATTACCAATTTATCATTAATCAGAAAAAGGTAAGATGGTGGGTGAAGACTTGGAGATCCAAAATGTTAGGAAGTTGCTATTTTGCTGTTGCTGGCATTTTACCCTTGAAGACTATATTGCCATCACCGTTTATATGTGCTTAAATAGGCATATTCTGGTAGTGATACTATGATGTAGTGGATAGTGCAGCTGCCTTGAAATGTGATGGTTACAAGTTAGAATCTTTGCTGCAGGGTACTTTGACAAAGGCAATGTACACTGGGAGGGGGGCCTAGTATGTGAATGTGTGGGGTAGTACGGTATACACTGGGGGTACTATTTTTTTTAATTTTTCATAGAAATTGACCAATTAGAAATAACCAAAAGTCACAGGTTTAACATGTCATTAAAACTGATGTATCACAAATGTCTGACAGTAAAATAGCCCCTGCCAAATTGTTATGCCATTGTGAAGGCCAGTGATTCTCAATTGCCTTGTCACAAACATAAAGTGTGTGGCAAGATGTTGCAAAAATTTTAATATTTCTAGTTTTCAGCTACCATGCATTTGTTAAAGTGATATTATTTACTTCAAATTAACTTATTGATGTGTTGTAGTCCATTAATTTGTTGGCAGTGACCATGTGCGGTTAGTGGTAGTTCATCCTTGGAAGCTATTTTCTCATTAGATGTTTGCAATTGATCAATTTTAGTGACGTTTTAAGCACATGTCTTTGAATTGTTTGTAATTAGTCAGTTTCTATAACATATTAAGTCCATCACTTGACAAAGATTTAAGATAGTGGTCATTTTGCGCTCAATGCCATTTTACCCTTGGAAGCTATTTTGCTGTCAGACATTTTTGATTGGTCAATGTTAATGATGTATTGACATGTGGCTTTTGTTCATTTCTAATTGGCCAATTTCTATGACAAATTAAAAATTTTTTATGCACAATATGCACTCTCCACACTGTACACTACCTGGTACATTCACATCCTAGGCCCCCTTCCAGTGTACACTGCTTTTGCCCAAGTACCCTGTCAATGAAAATTCAAACCTGTAACCATTGCATTTCAAGGCAGCTGCACTATCTGCTACATTACAGCATCACTACCAGGATTGTAGCAAATATGCCTATTTAAACACACAAAACTAGTGATGACAAAATAGCCTCCAAGGGTAAAATGCCATTGACTGCAAAATAGCCACTTCAAAAATTTATCCCCTGGTGTACACACCCTTCCTTATGCTTAGGTTAAACTGGAGGTCAGCCAAGATTTGTCTTCAACCAGTTGGTGTCTTCTTTCACTGTTTATGTTAAATATTTGAACCTTAATGTTTCCATGAGCCTGTTTCTGAAAAGGGTTTTGCTGACCATTGGACACAGTACTTCTAATAACACGTGTTTGCAATGTTTGCATTATGGAAGGTTAGGGGTTGGATGAAGGCTAAAGTTAATATTTGGCTTTGGGTTAAAGTTTGGGTCGTTTGATGTTGCAAAACGTTGTCAGCCTAGAGCAAAGTAAGTTGTTTTGCTCTAACACACCTCTACTAATAGTAAGGATGACAACCTTGTGAAGTTTGACTTGCATCAAGTTCCATTTGACTTTTGCTGTGATAGGCTGAGATTTAGAAACAGTACAAATAATGTAGCAAGTTCCACCTACCCATGCTCACAAAGGAACACGGCAATTTCAGTGACAAGTTCTGCAACACAGGAGAGCACTTTTCCCCCTGATAACCATTACACTTTGGTGTGGAAAAGAAGGTACTGATGCTCTTTTCAAAGGTCGTTGCAAAATGCTTTGCGTAATTGGGAATTTATGGCCTTGCCACAAATAAAATTCACAGCCTTTACTGCAGAATCAAGAACACTTTTCAATGCAAGAGGGACTGTGTCACAGCCATGGCAAATTTATGAATAGCATAGTGATTTGATACTATATGTGGAGCAACTTGCTTCATTAGGGCTACAAAACTGGATCGATGCCCAATCATAGCAAGCACACCATCTGTGCATACCAATCCGATTTTATTCCATGCTATTGAATTTTTACAAAGAAATGCATTAACAAGATCAAAGGCATCTTTAGCTCTAATTTGCTCCTTAATCTCTTGACAAAATAAAGACTCGTCCACAATCGCATTTTCTTTAACAAATGTCATGTATGCTACTAATTGGCTTATTGATACCTGTTGTTTCATCAAATTGAAAACTTATTCTACATGCGCTATCTTGGATTTGAGCGATAAGCTAACTCAAAATGTTATTGGCTATACCTGCAATCATGTTATTTACAGTGTCATTGGATAAGGGAGCTGAGTCCATTCTTTTGGCCTCATTTCGGCCAAGTAATATTTGTGCCATTTTTACTGCACTTGGCTTTATTAGTTTCTCATCTGCACTGTGAGGTGTTTTCACTTTTTCTATTGTCAAAGAAACTTCATATGAAGCATGAAGGAGTGGTTGAGAAGTAAGGCAGAAGCATAACACAGAGAGCGCTCCCCTCATATCATAACAAGCTCTTTTCACTTTAAATGTTTCAACTGAGTCCATATTCTTTTTGTGCTTCAGTTACTTGTATCTCTTCAATTTCAAAAGCTTAAGGAATTGTTGCCCAAAATGGTATTGCGCAATGTGCAGTCAGCATTGTTAAGTTTATCACAACCAATGACTTTTGTGAAACCATACTGAACGTAAGAATCCTCCCAAAAACCTATTTTAAGTCTATTTTTGCAGCCATTTAGTAATCAAAATTATTATGATCTAAGGAAGCGAAGATAATGACTAATTGAAAAGTCTTAATTATACCAAAAGTGGCTGAATCATACCAATTCACTTTCATGGTAATCGCATCTAAATGTAAAAATGATATAGCAAATACTAAAAGGAAACATGCATAGTGATTGTCTTGAATTCCCTCCACTCCTTCATTGCCTAGGTTGTAAAATTCTATTCAGGCTGGTAGCAACTAACTATCAGATACTTGAAAGTTGCTGGGGGAAAATTTGACACTCTGGTATCTCACGGTACCTGAAGTTTTCTGTTTCTTTTGCACTGTGTAGGTGATGGGTATTGGGTAGAGCTAGACGAGAAAGTGCTGCAACTGCAACTTTTATACTTCAACTCTGAAATGCTTATTAAACCTTATCTCTCATGGCTAGGGATTTAGTATTTAGCCCTCTATACAGAAACAACTAATTGGATGATCATATGCTTCTCTAGAGAAGATAGTTGCATCATTCGCACCAGAAATATCTTAGCTACTGCTAACAGTTCTCAACTACTTCTTCAATCCTATTGTCTAAGCTTACATAACTGTATTACAGATAAAAGAATCACCACTACATACAGTAGCTCTATCCACCAAACTAGTTTTTTAATCTGGAAGCGACAAATGTTAGTCTTTCTTTTGCAAAACCTTGAAACAGGTGTAGCAGTGGGATTGTTTTTTTACTCTGGTCTATTGCATTACAATATGTAGCAAAAAACTAAAAATGACGGCCTATTGCATCAGAGTAAAGCAAAAAATTTGTTCACCACTAGGACAATGTGACACTGCGTACATCTGACTATAGGTAGCATGCTACTGTAAAACCACTATTATTATTAGTCAAAGTGATGATAGTTGTTGCTTGAACATTTGTGGGTTAAAAGAATACAGTTTGGCATTCCTTTTGGGGATTCTGCTAAGAACCCCTACTCTAAGAGATTAAGATGGAAAGAGCTTTTTGGTGCAGTGAGGATTGAAAACCGCTTATTATCATAGTTTTATGCACATTGATCATTATCTAAAAGATGCTGACCAATGGCAGTGTCACAATTTGGTTTGGTGTCATTTTATTTGTACAATCTGTGTGGTTGAGATTGGCATAAATGGGTAAATTGCTGTCTTAACCATTGCGGAACATGTTGCTTGAAGCGATCCAGTAGTTTTTGAGATGTTCATCCTATGTACTGGCTGTCACAGTGGCACTTATATGCATATAAGCCTAAACTATGACAGGTAGAACATTCTTGTGAGCCACAGGCAGCATGCACTTAGATGTAAAGAGCAAGCAGGTGTTGATAGAACCATAGCAGCTTTCCATGGCAGTTTTGACTTCTTTTTCCAAAATTATGGAGGGCTTACCTATCCAAGGGACCCTCAAGTATATAGGGCACTTTTCTGGACCAAATCGCTTTAGGGTGGAAAACTGAGCGATTTTCTTAGCGATCTGAGCGTTGATGACATACTTAGGATAGCCATTGTCAAGTAATATTTTCTTGATCCATTCTATTTCTCCATTAAGTCTACACTTGGTGCAAATCATTAGGGCTCAATGCACAAATGCAGATATTAGACATTTTACGCTTGAGAGGATTAAGGACTCCCAATGCAAATACTGCCCAGTAAAAGTGGATTTCTGGTTTACACTGATCTCAAAGCCAACATCTGTTCTTTTGATGTAAACATCAAGAAGTGGTAGATATTTCACTGTTTCAAAGGTGGATCTGGGTGATGGATAAATTCAATTGAGTTTGTTCAGAAATTCATCTGCTACAGCTTCGTGATTGAAGATGGCAAACATGTTGTCAACATATCTGATATATGTTGAAGGTTTTTGCAGTTGAGAAAATAACTTTTTTTCATAATATTTGTGACACTGCCATTGGTCAGCATCTTTTAGATAATGATCAATGTGCATAAAACTATGATAATAAGCAGTTTTCAATCCTTGCTGCAGCACACAGCTCTTTCCATCTTAATCTCTTAGATTCTGCTTATGTCAAGACCTAGTGCCTGGTGTTGTGCAGACAGAAAGAGTTTGTTTACACTCACAAACTCTTTTGATAATCATGGCATTCTTATTTGGTCTCTTGCTGCACTTCTTTAGCATTTTGCTATTGCAAAATCTTTCTTTTGGTGTGTTTTACATTAGTAGTTGCTATTATTTGGCCTATCTTGATTGCCTAATGTCCAAATTATTCACATAAAACGCTTATTTACTTTAGATGCTCTCTTTTGATGGAACACCACCACTGATGAGAGGCCACGGAAAGGACATGGCTCAAACAGCTGTTTTCAAAGCTATATTAAAATTCTGTACCACCAACAAGATTTTTGTGCCTTGTTATGTGATACAAAGCAATGCTGAATCAGTAAAGTATTAAGCAAATGCAGTATTGTCAATTGGGATAATTATTGGACAAAATTAAAAATGTAGCCATGTAGACTGCACTTGCTGACCTTAAAAGATTATTAATGGAAGAAGTTTAATACCACTGGCAGAGCAGGCCCAACAACAGTTGTATTTTGTTGACCAGAACCAGGAACAATATGCAGCGTCTTCTGTCCTATTTCAGATATGACTTAGCATCTTTCAGGTTCATGAGATAGCCTCGTTTCATCCATATTCCATATTAAATGAGGACGATTTTGCAGACCTAACTTTTGAATGCTTTCCTCCAGTATATCATAGTAATGATATATGACAAAAGGATTTTTAGAAGCATTATACCTAGCGACATTGAGCTTAGTAGCATCTTTCAGTGACAGATTGTTCTTTTCAAGAAATAATGATATCCAATCAGGCCCAGGATACCCTTTGTTTCCTTTGTATTGTAACCTCATTTATGCATCAGCCAAGTCATTGTATTGCACATAACTACCAACAATGTCTCTCACATCCTTAATGGAAGGTGCAAATCCCATTTCTGCCAATTCCACTATGCATTTCTTCAATTCTTTTGACTGTTCTTGTGTTAACACAGGTTTACATCCTTGATCTGTTGGTATTATTTTTGTTTATGCTTTGGAATTGAATACTTTTCTGATAGCTTTTGCACACTTGTTCTAATAGTATTATTTTCAATGATAGCTTTTTTGATGAAGTCTTTATTCCAGTTTTTTTGGCCTAGGGTTGTACTTTCTCGGCATTATTAGCTTAACATTACAACTTACTCACTCTAGTGTCTAATATGCATTTTAGTTAGTGCACAATTGCAACACTACCAACAGAAGTCAAAAGAAACAAAATACAAGTGTCCAGTAATTATCCCATCAAAGGAAATTTTGTGTGGGGTAATTATTGGACAGGTATTACACCAAACCTGTAGGAGATAGATTTGCATGTTCATTATATATGATAGGTTCAGTGCTATTCCTGATAGGGTTTCCAAAATTAAATTTTAATTCAACAAAATTGATGCTGATTTTAACAAATCACGTTTTTTACTTAGGTAGCTGAAATATCAAAAAATGACAACAGGTTGTTACGGTGCCTGCAGTTGCAAAAATATCTTGATAGTTGGCAGTAATAAAGTATCTACATAAACAGTAGTACTCTCATTATAAATTCCATGAAAGACAATACAAATAAGTGCTGTAATATTTTCACCAGCAAGCTGTCTATACTTCCTTTGTGTCAACAAAACCCTTTGGTTATTCCAGGTGGTTTTATGTGCTACATTTTTATTTGTTCTAAACAGGTAACCAGTTTTATATCTGAGACTAAATTCAAGAAAAAAACTTGTTAGGAAATTTCAGTCAAAAAGTGAAACGTCTGACTGAAACCAGCAGTAAAAAATATAAATGCTTTGAAAATGTCACATGTTGTTCTGGTGTTAATGTGGGAGAAAGGAGATGAAAAGCAATGTGGTTGCCTTTATAAACTAGGGTCTTTGATGGTATTTTATGACAGAAGTGGTCAAAACAATTATATTAAACTGTTTCAAAACTTTCAAAAAAAAGGGTCTTCAAGTTAAGAAAGAGCAAAAACATGAATTTAAACACATAATCTCAGATATATTTTTGATTGATGCTTGTAAATTGTGAGTATTCCATCTTTGATATTGAGCTGAATTAATGCATGGACCCCTAAAAGAAAACATTTCTAAATAAGCCACTGTTTGTGTAGAAATTTATTTGGTTTAGAAGAGCAAAGCTTTATAATGGTAGAATGTTGAGTTGACAATGTAATGGGCAAGTGCTTGCCTTAGGCCAACATTTGTAATAGCATTAGGAATATGCATATATGAAATAAACAAAAATGGGCAGACAAGAACCTACATAACTCATAAAACACCAGAAGAACAGATGATTAAGTGAGACTACGAAGTGGCTGTGGTTTTGAAATCAGCAGTCACTTCTCTATGTGTTGTTGAGTCATTGCTAGCAATAAATTCATCTAAAATGTGAACTTTTTTGCAGTTGCTGCTTCTGCTTGGCCATGCTGCATGCGATGGAATGTTTGAGTGTTCATCTTGCAATCTCGTAATGTTTTTTTTGCACTCAGTCTATTGCATTGCTTTCCCAATAATAAGACATAAATGAGCTGGTGATGTTAAATTTTTTTGGTAAATATCAAGCAACTTAAAAATGTGTACTTATTTTGTGATCAACAAAAAAAGCAAACTTTTTATCAGAATTATGGTTTTATTTATTGGGCTATTGCAGAATTTTAAACGTTTTTAATTTATTAGAAATTCATGTTAGCCTAAAGTTAGCAAATTTGTGTATATTTAACTTGGTAACATTATTTGACTAGTGTGACATTGCATTGCTTCAAAAAAGTTGGTGAAAATTGTTTCAGCATTCTGCATTTGCTATGCGTTAAAGCAAATAGTGAATATATTTTTGTGTCAATATAGGTGATGTCGAAACCTAATGAAGTTTATCTTACCAGGTTAGCTTAAGTTAAAGTTGTAAATTATTCGTGCACCAATAGCTTGCTTCTTTAGTTTTAGTGCCCATTTTTGAGGGCAACTTAAAGCATCTTTTGGAGACACCAGTGACCATAATCGGACATCTCATGTGTTGTGCACTGTCACATAGTTGCGAGGAGCGACAGTTGTATTGCTAATCCTGCACATGCCAGCAACCCAGACCTTAACTTCTACTAAAAAAATAGGTGGCTTGGTCACGTTATGTTTGCTTCCTATGATTAGGTCAAGCTTTTTCTAAAAAAATGCGGCTTAATATTGGTTGAAACTAGGGAGAAAACCATCAATTGTATTGACGATAAAGTTAGTGTTACCTTCTAAAGCTGCAAGGAGACAAAACATAAAACATTTCCAGTATTAAGTTTGCTCAGACATTTTTCATGAGTGTGTATGAATAAAGCATTATGTCTCATGCAATTGCCAGTTTACTCTTTCGTAATTTCTATTCTGTGCATTGGTTTTAAAATAGTGTGATATGTAAGCATTTAAGAAATGTTCTTTGGTTGTGGGTAAAGCCTGTTATTGGTCAGATGCTGGTAAATGTTTTTGAAGGTAGGCTAGCTAAAATTTTTAACATTATTTACAGGCGTATTGCTCTTTGTGCTGCTCATCGTCTTCATTCTTCCAAATTATCTGATGAAGAAAACCAAAGAATTTATAGCAAATGTAACAACCCAAACGGACATGGTCATAATTATATGTAAAACTATTTATATGCTTTAGAGTGAAAAAATACTTAAGTTTTCTCCCATATAATTAATTAAAAATTGTAGTAGGTTTTGCTCAAAAGGAATAGAACAAATCTTAAATCAAAGTAACAGCATCTAACTAAATGAAATGGCTGAAATAACAAAAAATTCTGTACGCAAAATTTTACTCAGTTACCTCACAATGTGTGCTTGGATAGCTATTTTTCCATATTTAATGATTTTCCTAATTTCCTGGATTTTGGCATTTGCTTTTATGCTAACAATATTGTCTTGATATTGTGTGATAAAGCCTGATAGCAACCGTTTTCTAAAACTTATTTTTTCTAAAACTTATTAAAACTTCTAAAAAAAATCAAATTAGGAGTATAGCCTATGAGGCAAAAATTAATAATTTGCTTCAATAAAACAAAACTTGACTTTTATGATTTGCTGGTAATCATTTACTTCAGACCCAGCGCAATGGTATAGTGGTTAGAACATCCGCTTTGCAGTCGATAGACCTGGGGTTCATTTCCCAAGTCAAGTCATACCAAAAGACTTTAAAAAATGGTAATCACAGCTTCCCTGCTTGGTGCTCAGCAAAATAGGGATTGTTTGCAGAACAAGCTGGCAAGCTTGCTTGTTGTGTCCTTGGGCAAGACACTTAATGGGATGCCTCCATCTTTATGTGGCAAGCAGATGGTGGGACCAAGCAGTCTACTCGTTTTGGTGGCCCCAGTCTAACTGAAGACTTGCAAACCGAGTGTGAGTGCTTATGCATCTTCCTGCATAAAGCTCACAACAAATAGCTCAAACAACAAAGAAAAAGATTAACTTCAGAATTCTTGTAAGTAGTATCTCATAGCATTAATTGACAATCAATTGAATTGGAAAGAGCATGAGTGAAAGAGCAAAATCTCTTTAAAAAGCTCTCCCTGGTTCAAAACGCTTCATTAATTTTAAGCCTGTAAATATTTCAAACAATCTATCACCTGATATAAAAATTTTTCACCTAAGGTTGCAGTACATAGTATAACTTTTTGTCTGGTTTGTGTATTTTTTGCTCTCATGCATTTTTGTACACACATTTCTATCTGCTTGGGTGTTTATATTATGCTGGCTATCATGCATTGCTGCTAACATATTTAATTTTGTTGGCAAAATATATACTAAACACATATTTAGTTTTGTAGACAAAAAGATCATTGTTAACAAAACTAGTTGTTTGCTCAACAAGGCATTCTGTATAATATGTAAATATCCAAGTGGATGAAAATTTTTATACATTAACGCTTGACAGAAACAAACATGCAAACTGAACAAAAATGCGTGCTGTGTACAATAGGGTAGAGTGTTTTTTAACTTTGAAATTTTTATCAAAGTAGTTGGAAAAAGTTGCCAATTAATGATAAAATCATTGTATAAAAATTTGAGGTTCATGGAAAATCAATTTTAGCCCCGTCATGGGGGGCCAAAAGTTGAAAAAGGGTGTTAAAAACACTTTTGAAAAAATTTTTTGACTATGATTTCTTGAAATTTTTTTCCGTAGGTTCATGTAAAGTTCCTTAAATATTTCCAAAATTGTCATCATTTTAGCCACATGGTTTTGCTTCATAGAATATTGATTGTGCCATTGACTGTATCATTGTTACCTTGTTTTGTAAAATGGTTCAGTCAATAATTTAAATTGTGCTTTTACAACCTATCTTTTGCAGAATAAAGGTGACTGTACGTGGTCCAGTTGATGAAGTCACTGGAATGGTAATGGATGCTGCTCTATTAAAGGATATTATGACTGTAAGTTATTCTATTCTTATAAAAGAATCAGCATTAGAACCTAACTTCAGTAGGTCAGGCTTTTTTCATAAAGCCATTTATCAGCTGTGCTGACTAGTGGTTAACCATAACGAAAGCAAAGTGTTTCAAAGTTTTAAATTGAATAGAATTTCGAATGTCAAAAAAATGAATGATTCTATTCTTTTTTTCTTATCTTTTTGGTCAATCAACTATGCATTTAAGCACTTTTCAGCTTATTTTAGAGTGCATGTTGGCATGCAAAAAGTAGCGTAGCTTAGCTTATATTTCTTTGAAGTTGTTTGAGTAGTGTTGGAATCATATAGAATAACGTTACTTGGTAGAGTATTAACCTAATTGTGAAGTTTTGCCAAAAATATTTTTGGTTGAGAAATGTTAACCATAGAGCACATAGCAAATGTTGATGTAAGAAGTGAAATGTTCATAATTTATCAGCCCCAGTGACAAAAACGAGCAAAGCTTTTAACAAACAATTAAATGCCTCAGAACAGATGTTATTGTTGCCCGATTGTAACAGTGATAGGTCATTTGTGAACAAAAATATCAAAAGGGTATCAAAACTTTATCTTTTGCAGCAAAAGAATATTCATATTCTCTTGTTTTCTGCACTGATTCAACAAATATGGGGATGTTTTTATTTTGAACCAGATGATTAAGCAATAGCTCACTTTTTTGAACTAAACAAAGAGGATTCTATGCCAATTTTGTTCTTTTAATTGCAATACCAAGATCTAATGCTCACCTCTCATAACTCCCAAAGTCTTTTTTTTAAAGCTAAATTAAAATCATTTATTTTCAGAAAACTGTTATGAAAAATATGGATCATAAATGCTTGGATAAAGACATTGAGTATTTTAGAATCATTCCTTCTACAGTTGAGAATATTGCGATATACATTTGGAAACTACTGGAGCCTTACATGAGCAAAGAAAAGTGTTCTCTTTTCAAAGTCAAAGTCCATGAAACAGAAAATATTTCAGCAGTATTTAAAGGTTAAACTCTTTACTGTTTGATACTTTGGCGAAAATTTCAAAAGACTAACTCCATGATTCTGAAACTAAAATCACAACGAATCAAAAAGCAATGTTATATAAACTGCAAACAAATCTTTTATCTTCTAGCATAATAATTGTGATGTAGAGATTATAGTACTGCTTGAAAATTGTCCTTTTTCTCTTAATCAGGCCCTTGAGCAATTTTTCATACTGACTTTGCAATATCTATGACATAATAGTTAATAATGCCAAAGTCTTTGGTTTTTAATAGCTTATTTAACTTTTATAACTAGCTTTGAATTGTTACAAAAATTTAATGCCATTTCTTACCATTCTTACCTTGCACAATTTTAGCTCACGGAACAAGTTTGTCAAGAATATAAATGGACTTCAATTTTTCACGTTGTTATCAAAGAACTAAAGTTACCTAAGTTAGTCTCAAAACAGAATACAGCTAATATAAAAGTAAAATTCTTAAAAAATTATGTAAAGGATTTTATTTACGAATTTTAATGAGAAGGATGAGCTTGCATGAAAGCAGAAAGACATTAAACATCTGGTGTAATAGTTGATAGCTGAATGTACATATACGCTTCTGCATCCAATCTGCTCCTGTACTTTGTTTTTGTGGACACATACCGTAAAAATTATGTTTTACATAGGTAAGTAGTGGCAAAAAGCAAGAGTTCTTACATAGCTTCTCTTGCAAGGGTAGGGTATTCATTTTGCACATTTAGCTAAAATTTGCTTAAATCATTGTTAATTGTAATTTCAAATTGCCATCGTTTGAAAGTTTAATGAATTTTTACATAGTTTTTCCAGTAAATGGAGCACTTGAACAACTAAGTGGATTACAAATCCAATTGCAATTGAACATTTCCTTTGGAAAAAACTAAAGAAAAGTTTTTCAAAGTTCCTGCAAGTGTTGCACAATATTTGCTTTTCACAGATTGATCTATTTTAAGATTATTATCTCCAAAAATGTTTTGCAGCAAAAAAAGCAAACTACATGGCTAATATTTACGTTTTCACATCCAAACTTCAGTTTTCGTTTAATGGCTGTAGCTTTATCTTTGACTAAATAAACATTAGTGTACTTGCCTTGTTGGCCTAAGTTGAATTCATTCAACTTGCGAAATATATAAGCAAGATACTGCAGTCATTTCTGCTGATGCAATTGGCAAGATAAGCCAAATTCGTTTTTCTCAAAAAATATCAATACCTCATTCTTATATTCAAAAACTCTAATGAGCACCTTACCTCGGCTAAAACAGCATACAGATGTGTGCAACAATAAATTGCAATAGAAAATTCCCGTATTTTTGCAGTTAATGGAAAAGATCATTCCTCTCAATGGTCTTGACATGACAAAATTGACAATTATTTTTCACGTCATCCAAAACACTGCTAAATTCAAGGGGCATTTCTTTTGTAGTCAGCTGGTAATGGTGGATAGCACAGATGGAATTGGAACATTATGGATTTTCTGTTGTAATTCGTGATACCACACCTTTTTTTCAGCCAGCTATGCTTTTAGCTCCATCAGTGCACACATCCATACATTTTATTCAAGAAATTATATTTTTGCTCACAAATAAATATAATATTGCTGGTTCCAAGTGGTTACGATCGATAGAGAGCGTCTTATAAGCGAGAAACAAAACAACAAAGCAAGTTCTACAGGTGCGAGGCGAAGGAAGCAATGCTATTGAGAGATATATTTAAATTTACAAAGCCATTTGTGGATGCGTTTTGTCCTTTTGGACTCATCAGCAGGGCTTGCCGAGGGCCGAGAGGTCCCCCTAATAGCATCAACATTGACTATTATAAAACAGACTAGCACAAAACTTACGTGCTGTTTACTATTGAGCGAGGTTTGTTTTGACGTAGTTCTAGCTGCTCGACCATGGACTGATACTGATATCCTTATGCGAAGTTGATCACACAAGCAGTGATTATGCATAAAAAGGTCTTCCAAAGGTTACAAGCTAAATGCGGTGCCTTAAGGCATAGCTGACAGCAAAACATCGGCGCGCGAGGAGACCAAATCTAAAGACACAGGTTCGAATCCCTCAGGCGTGCCGCACCAGCACTGACTTTTAAGAATGCAATGTACGTGTAACATCAAAAGGGCGCTTAACTAATTTTGGTGGGTCCCAAATGACTGCACTGCGGCTTATATAATGCACGGCCGCCAAGAGGTCAGCCACTTTGCCTATTCCACTCTGAGCGTAGCTACTGATTCTAACAACTAGCCCACCGCACGGGTAATAACTAGTGTGTTACATAGCGTAGCCCAATCAGCGACGCAACTAGCACCAGATACCACTTAACAATCACACGCAGAGATTCCCCCACACAGTTCTTCGGCAGGGTTTGCGCAATCACAGTGCTCGAGCTACTAACAGAGCCCCCACACCACAGGAGCACACCGGAACGGGCGTTTTGAATATTTCTTTTCTTGTGGTGAAAGTGGGTCAAGTCTTGCACATAAACAAATAGTCATGAATGTCTGCATGGTAGACATAGCAAATGCAAGCAACACAGCCAAACCTGCGACATCTGTCGATTGATCTATTTGAAGACAAAAGAAATTGACCTATTGTAAACGGGAGCATAGTTTAGATTTATAATACATTTCCATGTCATCTATGCAACAGCTTACTGTACTGTTTGATAAAAGAATGCTCTCCAGTTTTTGGTAGTCGCTCTTGCTAAGCAAAATTTTCACAGCATTAAGCACAAGATATTTGGCTGTTGTATGCACCCCACTGGTTATAGCAATCCTTTTGTTTATTAAATAGAACACTTTCAATAGTTTTTCGGTTGAAATTGTTATTGAATTCATAATTATATCCTTGTCTTTCATTTTGCAAAGTTTGGCCTTAAAAAACGAGATGTTTTTCCAATTAAGGTTGGGTGATGACTTTCAAAATGTCTCTCATTTGGCAGGCACAAGAGAACTATTTTGCAACAATTTTTGGCATATCACGCAAATAGCATCAGACTAGTTTTCAGAACCTGTCCAAGCGAACCTGAAGTCCAGGCAACTAGTCATAGTTACATGTGATTTCCCGTTTATTGGAGCAATGCTTTGGGTCACTGGTGGGTAGAGCATGTTTGCTGTTTTCAGGCAAAGTAACACTGTTTGAAAAAAAACATCTTTTACAAGTTTGATTTGTTTATCATTAGTGAAGGGACACAACAAGATTATCACAAGCTTCTTTGAGGCTTCCAGCTTTTAGCCACCAATCCATCAAAAGGGGTTTGATTTTATAACATATAAGCTTATATATTCTAAAATGAACAATTTAGCAGCTATAAACACTACTTGCGCACATACAAGTAATGAAATAAAATTGTAACTCATTTAATAAACAAAGTTACTGTAAAGTTAGTTCAAATAGCAAAGTCAAAATCACTGCC
Source organism: Trididemnum clinides (assembly GCA_963675345.1). Lineage (NCBI taxonomy): Eukaryota > Metazoa > Chordata > Ascidiacea > Aplousobranchia > Didemnidae > Trididemnum > Trididemnum clinides. The sequence continues at coordinate 8,504,672 of OY776301.1, forward strand.
TATATCAAGGCAATTGTTAGTTTTCACCTTGTTGTCTTCTACTAATAAGCTCAATAATTAGCCAATTACAAGTTTCATCATCAATTGGAGGTAAAAGTTAAGAAGATTGAATGACTTCTGAAACACGTCTTTCAGCAAAACATTTTTTTACTCTACACTCTGTTTAGCCTAGCTAGTTGTGAAATCTTTTCTCACTAAAAGCAAATAAGTGTTTGCGTCAGAAACAAACAATTGGTAGAATCCTTGCTTGTTATAACCCATTTGTAACGCTGTTTTTATTGTTCAGTGACAACATAAAATTTTGTGGAAACTTGCAGAGCATTTTGAGGAAGTTTGTGGAACACTTATGTTCTGCAGAACACAGATTGAGAAATGTTGTTCTAGACAGTTGTACATAATTCTCTGTACATTCCAAATCCAGCAAAGTTACAAAGATATACAGTTTGACAATTTAAAACTTAAATTCAACTTGATATCAGTTCAAGAAAGCTATACTAACTATTAACCCTTTAAACCATGAATTATCAAAGGGTGGTGCCCATGCCACCCTGAAATGTCAGCAGGTAATGCTTTGTAGTGCAGTACTATACACTACTAGTCATTCATCTTGTATGAAACTTTATTGCTCTGGTTACTATGGTTGCCAGTTGTAAGCAAAAGCATGTGGCTGGCCAGAATACTGGCTATTAAGGTGTATAAGATATATAGTTTTTGGCTGGAAAACAGGTCTTTTCGGTTCTACAGGTTAATACCGAAAAAATTGGAGCTATAGGTTACAACATAGCTGTGGTCGAAAATAAATTTTAATTCATACTGCTTTAGACTCTGATTACTCCATGTTGTGACAGTGATAGAGCTGAGTTCCAGTTGGTAGGTCTCTTGTATCAAAGCATTCCTATTTCCACATATGCTCTGTGACTTGTAATTGTCCCACACAAGTTTTGTTTGTTTGTTGCGGCAATCAGCTTCGCATGAAGTTCAGCAAGTAATTGTTTAAAAAATATTTTGTTAGTATTGTGGGCAAGGCAAGTGTCTGGTCCTGCCCACTAGCAATTTGTTAAAACCCAGCAAAACCTAGTGCTTTACATCCAGTACTACCATAGCCTGGTAAAAAAGTATGTCAAGTTTTTCCTAGTGAAGTGTGTATGCGGTTCAAAAAGCTCGCAAAAAGCGGTGCAACAAGTACACCATAATTAGGTACAATGCTGGAACATTTTTAATATGCTTTCTCAATGCCCATCAGTAAGCAAGAAACGTTGTTTGTTTTTGTTAAAGTTCATCACTGAGAACGTTTGTTCGCATTGTAAGTGCTGCCAAATAAACTGAACATTTGTTTTGCCAAATTAAGTAAATTTTTGAACCCTTATTTGTTCAAACACTTGAAAAAGCCTTGCATACTGCTTTCTCCATGTTTACTTTTGTGTACAGATGAAGCAAGCTATTCGATAAGTTCCATTTGTCAATGTGAAGCTGCTTCTTCCGGATCAATTAAAAATGGGTTTACAATAATTTTTAAATGCAGTTTTTCTTTAGTGGAAAGAGTGAGTCTGTTGTGGAATTTTTCAATGAGGACTTCGATTTGTTCAGCATATTTTATTCCTATAGCTAAATGCCTATCTGACAAAATAAGTTTTAAGCAGATAGGAAAATGTGTCAACATTCCTTTTGAAAGTTGACTTTTGAAAAGTCTTTAACTTTACTTTGAAAGCGTTTACTGCAGCAGGAAGATCAAAGATAAATTTTCCTTTTCCTTGAAGCTTAATATTCAGGTCGTTTAAATGAGAATTAATGTCGCTAAGGAAAAGGAAATCTTCATTCCAAGAAGAATCGTCTTCATTCCAAAAAGTAGACTTAGGTGGTTGCTTGCATACATTTTATCTCCATCTTTTAAAAGTAATGAAATCGCACACGCTCGCAATCACATTGTTGTTGACTAGTTACATCAAATGGAACATGGAACAACTCTTGTTTATGAGCACATAATCTCCAAATTGACGTAGCATTCAAATTCTTTTTCTACATCAAGATAAACATAGAGATTGAGTCCGGCTGTTTACATTATTGTTTCTAGAATAGCGTAAAGCTGAATGAGATGTATTACTGTATCATTATGAGAAACAGATGTACTGACAACGCGGCCACAAATCGAATCAGTATCAGCACAATCTATTGTTTAGATTGGCAACTAAGCTCCTTCCGTTCTTTTTATTAATATATACATTTTTTTAAAGGTTTAATAAAACCATTAACTATTTAATCAATGATGTATTCCCCATTGTTGTTTGCAACCTCTTCCCATCGTTCAACAAGATTTTCAATACCTCTTTTGTAGAAATTGCAAGATTTTGATTCAAAAAATTTATCTAACCAAGCTCACAGTTCTGCATTGGTGTTGAACGAAACTCCATGGATACCATTTGAAAGAGATCGAAACAGGTGGAAGTCTATTGGTGTTAAATCTAGCAAGTATGGCCGGTGTGGCAGAACCATGTGTTTGAATGGCTTCTTTGGTCATATTTGTGGTGATATGAGGGTGGGCGTTGTCATGTATTAAAAGAACCCCATGCTGTCGATTAGGTCTTTTTTCCTGAATAGCCGTTTAAAGTCGTTCCATCTGTTAAACATAAAGTTCTGCCTTGACTGTATGGTTCTCTTCAAGCAATTGGAAATGAATAATCCCCTGCCAGTCTTACCATAAACACATCATTGTTTTACGCAGATAAAGATCTTGTTTCACTTGCAGTGTTGCTTTTTCATTGGGGCTTAGCCATTCCTTGCCCTGCTTCATATTGATGTACAGGCACCAGTTTTCATCGCCAGTAACGATTGCATAAAGAAATTGTTGCTCAGGCAAATGGTTTAATTGGGAAAAAACTAGTAATTTTGATCCAGAAATAACAGCCAAACAACTTGCCAAAAACATACTGCAAACGTTTTTGCCCTCAACTGGTGCCATTTTCACTACAAACAATGTACAACGAACAGGTGAATTAGCAACTACACTATACTGACACTAAAAAATGAACACACATGAAGCGATGGTCACGTGTTAAACGGAAAGGAAAGGATTTGGAGTCAAAATTTAAACTAGGTTTCAATTGCTAAATGTAAAGAGATTCCAGAATGAAGAGTTTGGATTTGTCAGGAAAACTGGTGAGAATCTGTGGGTTGTTGAAATCAACTCTTGTTTGGATTGGATTGTAAATGCGTACACACTTTCGAGTTGAGACTAGTCTGGTGCTCCTCCAGGTGTTTTACTAAATTTCGGCGAGTTTGGCCGATTTAGAAAGAACTACAACAACAGTTTAACTGGTATGCCACGTTGCTTCTTAACAAGTGGTGTTGGGGGTCTTTGAAGCGTAATTGTTGCTTGAGATTTTGGTGACTTTGGTAAATCTAAACATGGTGCATGGTAAGTGCTTGTGAACGATATCTTTTAATTCTTTCTCAACGTGGTGGCAGATATTTCCTAGGTGAGGTAACTTGAGTAAAATATATTTGGAGAGATTCTTTTGAACCAAGGGAGTCAGAGGAGCAAACTTTGCTTTGGCTGTTATTTTTGGATTAAAATTGTTGCTTGTGTCCATAAATTAAGCGGTTACAAGCAAAAACCAGCGGACATTGTGACTCATTGATTATTGTTATGTCACTTACAGCATGCAGAGCCCATTCTCCACACTGTTGAACTTTTTCCATATAGTGAAGATTCTTCTCCATAGCTATGTGAGAGAATTCTATTTTCTCTGCAGGTTTCCTCTTTGTTTGACATAAATTTTTATACTTGGTTTAGTCGCTATTGGTCAAGTTCAGTTGGGTGGTCAGAACGAGGTGCATCTTTGAGATCTTCTTGCGCCTTGTGCGAGATTGCATGCTTCTTGCATCAGTGTTGCAGGGATTTCTTCATAGGAAAATCCAAGGAAAGGTTCATCTGACTCAGTAGGTGTCAAGCCCTGAAAAAAACAATTTTAAATGGTTTCCGCACACACATCTTTCCGTGCAACGCTCGTATAATTTATAGCCTCTATTACAGAGATCAAATGTGCTACGTCGGTTGCTGTAGCCATTTCATGAGCATCAATCACAACCACAACTTTCTGTAGCATTCTCTGTCGATAATAAGGCTTGAAATTATGATGATTCCTTGGTCCAAAGGTTGAATAGATGACGTTGTGTTTGCAGCAGATACACAAGCTTTACACATTTCAGGTGAGCCTTTTCTATGTTATGAGCGGAACAGTTGTCTAGCAATGAACAAACTTTTCTTCCTTTTGTTTGCGTAAATTTATTGAAATCGTTCACCCAGTTTTGGAAAAGCGTAGCTGTCATCCATGCATTCTTGTTTGACTTATCGGAACCATCCATGTTAGCCATCAATAGAACAGTCAAACGTTTTTCTTTTTTGCCACCTGACAACTTTTCTGTTCGGAAGGACATTGCTCCTGGAAATACAGTCCGGTCTTGTCGCAGTTGTAGATGTCACTAACAACATACCTAAAATGTATGTATGGCCACACGTTTGACGCCCAGTATTCGGCTGCTTCAGAGTTATGGTTTTGTTTTTTGTCATGTTGCCACTTAGAAACAATGACCTGACACTTTCGCCGTTGTTGAACCCAGCTTAGTGTGGGATCAAAGCTTATACCCATTGTTTTGCCTAAATCTTTAGCTTTTTGTTGGAGCATTGGGCCACTTATTTGAAGTCCTTGACTTTTTGCTTGAGTGAACCACCGCAACAACACTCCTTCCACGTCTTTTTGAGAACTTTCTCAGCGCGTTTCCTGGGTAGATTGATATTATTGCGATGACTTTCTAAGAGCTTTTCCTTTGTCTTCTATATTTGCAGAACTTGTGATTACGATATGTTAAATGTAGCTGCAATAGCTTTGTGTGACGTCTTGCTTTCTAGCTCTTTTATCACAAGTACTTTATCACTTAAGGGCAAATTTTTTCGCTTTATAGATTTTCTTGACATTTTGAGATGGCCACCAGTGAAAAGTAATGAAACAAAATGCTAACTTCGTTTTCCTATAGCCCTTTTTTACCTTTATTCCGTTTTAGTTTTTCATTTTTTTCAATTGTTTGACAATTAGATAATGACGTTTTAGTAATTTTTTTTTTGCACGGTAGTGTTGAAGTCAGTTGCATTGTGATTATTTTGTCTGCTTTTGCGCAGTGAGGAGTTTAGTGGTGAAATTGATTGCGGATTAAGTTACAGCGACACTAAGCACCATGACCTAGAAATGTTGATTGCTTTTCCATTTTGCAAACATTTCTCTGAAGAAAGTATGCGACTAAGCAAATGAAAGTAGCAACTGGGACAAAAATTCTATGTGATTATCCGGTTTATTCTACAGTGGGCGCAAATGAAATCTTGACACTGCACAATTTCAGCAGAAATTGTATTTTATTGAAAATAACACACTTTTTTAACAATGAAAGTCTTGATTTCTAGTACAGTAGAACCTCTACTTACGAAATTAATTCGTTCCGGAAGCCGTTTCGTAAGCCGAAAATTTCGTAAGTAGAAACACATTTACCCTATAAATACCCTGATCCGTTCCAAGCCCCCCAAAACACGGACAAAATACTTGTATACAATATAAATAATGGTTAAAACCTGTAACAAATGCATGTTAGAATTAGATTACTGTATACTAAATAGAAAAAGTACACATGGAAAGAAGAAAGAACAAAAATAATAAATAAAAACTAAGAATGGAAGGTTTGTTTATCTTTGGCGTTGACCGACTAACTTAGGCTAGGCTAGGCTATACGAAGTCAGCTGTGAACGGGAGGACGGAGGTGGTAGGCAGCGGCAAACGATTCACAGCTGAGAGAACGGAATGTACGAAAATGAACACACACGGTTATTTCAAAACACACACAGTACAGTACAGTAATTTCAAAATGAACACACACATTATATTCAAAGTTAAAAACAGAAATAATGAATAAAAACTACGAACGGAATGTTTGTTTACCTTTTACGCTGACCGACTAGGCTAGGCTATGCTGTACAAAGACACTGAGTGACCGAGTGGTAGGAAGGCGGTGGAGTAGGTTAACAGCTGAAGAGAGAACGAGACGTAGCCTACAGTGCGAAAATAAACACACGCACTAAATGATAAATACACACACACACTTTCTTTTTTTTTGCTTTTCTGTTTTTTTTATATTTTTTTTTTTGCTTTTCTGTTTTTTATTTTTTTTAGCTTTTCAGTTTTTATTCTTTTTCTTTTGTTTTAACTGCTACTCTCATCATCGTCTCCTTTAGCCTTCTTCTGTTCAGGCTCACTCTCAGCAGCGGCTGTTGGCTTACGTTTCGTAAAGAATTGATCCAGTGAGGTTTGTTTCTGCCCACTTTTAACTATTTTTCTGAAGTGCGTAAGGCACACATCATCAAAGTTACTGATCGCACGATTGGTAAAAACTTTTTCTGGGTGGTTTTTTCCAATAAATTCAGAAATCTCATGAAATTTTCCTAGAATTTCTTTTATTTTGGCAGACGAAATAATGACAGCCTCATCCTCCTTCTCACTGAACCCCTCCTCCACTACTGAGTGTTGCATAGCCTCCAACTCCTTCAATTCACTCGTTGTCAGCTCCTCTTGGTGTTCTTGAATTAACTCTTCAATATCCTCATCATTAACCTCAAACCCCATGTCCTTTCCTAACGAAACAATTTCGTTCACTTCAGGCTCCACCTCCTCCACCACCTCGAAACCATCAAAATCACGTGGAGCAACAGCTTCAGGCCACAGCTTCTTCCAGGCTGAATTAAGGGTACGTCTTGTTACCCCTTGCCATGCCATATCTATCATTTTAAGGCAAACAACAATATCGAAGTGAGACTTCCAAAACTCACGAAGTGTTAACTGAGTGTTTTCGGTGATATCGAAACACCTCTTGAAAAGGTGTTTCGTGTACAATTTCTTAAAATTCGAGATCACCTGTTGATCCATGGGCTGGAGGATAGGGGTGGTGTTGGATGGGAGGTAGAGCACCTTAATAAAAGAGAATTCCTCCAGGAGGTCATCTTCAAGTCCAGGGGGGTGGGCAGGAGCGTTATCTAAGATAAGGAGACTCTTGAGGGGGAGATTCTTCTCTTCGAGGTAGCGCTTCACAGAAGGGCCGAAAACTAAATTAACCCACTTAACAAAAAATTGGCGGGTGACCCAAGCCTTTGCATTGGCCCTCCATAGGACATTAAGTTTCTCCTTCAGAATCTTGTGAGCCTTGAATGCTCTGGGGTTCTCCAAATGGTATACCATTAGGGGCTTAATTTTGCAGTCCCCACTGGCATTAGCGCAAAGGGCAAGGGTAAGGCGGTCTTTCATGGGCTTGTGCCCAGGCATTTTCTTTTCTTCCTCTGTGATATATGTACGGCGAGGCATCTTCTTCCAAAAAAGGCCCGTTTCATCACAATTGAACACTTGCTGTTCAATGTAGCCTTCCTCCTTCACTAATTGTTCAAATTTTCGGACAAATTCTTCGGCCCCTTTCTGGTCTGAGCTAGATGCCTCGCCGTGACGAACGACAGAATGGATTCCAGTCCTCTTTTTGAATTTTTCAAACCACCCTCGTGATGCCTTAAACTCAGGGTGTGGTTCTTGATCTGCAGTGCCTTCGCCTGCATCCTCCGTCACGAGATCATTAAAGATGGCCATTGCCTTCTCGCTGATAATCGTCTCGGTCACTGAGTCTCCATCAATCTCTTTCCCCTTTATCCAAAGAAGGAGCAACCTCTCCATCTCGTCATGCACTGAAGACCTCCTCTTCGACATGATTGAGAGGCCCTTGGAAGGAGTCGTGGCTTTTATGGCTTCCTTTTGTTTAAGAATGGTCCCAATCGTTGATGGGTTGCGGCCATACTGTTTCGCAAGATCAACCAAACGAATTCCTTTTTCATACTTCTCAATGATCTCTTGCTTTGTTTCAATAGATAACACTTGTCTTGTTTTCTTCTCTCCACTTTTGTCTATCACTTTTTTAGGGCTCATGGTGAATAAAAGTTTCCGAAATAAGATAAACACAACGATGAACGAACGAAAACACTTGACGTTCACTGACTTTCGCTAGCGACTGAACTGAGTGAGACGATTTGTATGAATCCGCGGGAAACTAATGGGCCACTGGGAAGGCTTGCTGGGCGTCAGCCAATGGCAGAGCAGCTTACCTTTCAAGTCGAGCTGTTTACACGCTTAAGCGACCAGCAGCGCGCTTTTTAAAATTTTGATTTTCGGCGTTTCGTAACTAGAACATTCTTTCGTTATTCGAAACATAATTTCTACAAAAAGACGTTTCGTAAGTTGGAAATTTCGTATCTGGAGTCTTTCGTTAGTAGAGGTTCTACTGTATTTGGTCATGAAACCTTTTGTTCGAATGACATTTTACAATCTTTTAGGCATTGAATCGGCCAACTTTTCAAAATATGTGGTTTCCATGGTAACCCACAAACGTTTCAGTGTATCTTTCAGTTCATTGATGTTTGACGGTTGAGCTTCTTGTACCTTATTTTTCATCAAGTTCCATGCATTTTTGATTGGGTTAAGGTCTGGAGAGTTCCCTGGCCACTCCAAAATGGGTATGTGTTCTTCTCTTAACCACTGTTTTACGAGATTTGTTCTGTGTGCTGGGGCACCATTGTGCATGAAATGAGTTGCCTGATGAATGCCCCAAAAAGGCACCAAATGATCCTTTAAAACCTGTAGATAGTTAGATCCCTGCATTGTAACATTCGTAGGGAGGAAGTATAGTCCACCTCGCCCTTTGGTACCACTAAATGCACCCCACACCATCACACTATCTGAGTGCTTAACTGTTTTAACAGTGTACCTGGGGTCATTCCTTGATGCGTTTATGGGCCTTCTAATCACTTTTGACTGCCCCCTCACCAGCCGGAATGTGCTCTCATCAGAAAATATTACATTTCGCCACTGTTGAGGTGTCCAATGGTCTGGCCTCCTTATCACTTTTGACTGCCCCCTCACCAGCCAGAATGCGCTCTCACCAGAAAACATTACATTTCACCACTGTTGAGGTGTCCAATGGTCTGGCCTTCTTATCACTTTTGACTGCCCCCTCACCAGCCGGAATGCGCTCTCATCGGAAAACATTACATTTTGCCACTGTTGAGGTGTCCAATGGTCTGGCTAGACCCCAGGTTACCTACGATAATAAAAACATTCAAAAAGTCATTATTTAAATCAGAAATAATTCCCTATTTATCATAGTAAGAAGGGATAACAGTAAAACAAAACAGTAGAACACAATACCATTTAATTTCTGTACAAATTATCCTTTATTGTGTGAACAATTTCCTTCACTAAACTTAAAGACATTTCTCTGCAACACCGTGAAAAATGTTCTCAAAACAAAACTAAACTACTTGTAAACAAAAGAACAGAACAGAAACTAACTACAAAAATTGTGTAGTGTGAATAGATGCTCACAAACAATCTTCACAAAAGGAAATCTGGTATCCGTGCGTTTTACAGATGGGAATTTTGCAGGTTTTGCAGAAGATATTAGTTTTTCTGTCTTTATTTCTTGGACATTTGCTGCACCTCTGTCGTGATCTTTGAGTCTCTTGATTAAGAGGACGGTAGTCTACTTCTAAAGTGTTACCTAGCAAGTAACTGATGGTTTGTTTCACTGCCCTAGGCATCTGAGGTGTATTTAGTCTCTTTTCTGCCCAGGGGGCAATCAAAGCTAGTGCCAGGTTTGCCATGAATGTCTGTTGCTCTGTTCTGTTGTTCGCCTTTCTCTCTAGATTTTCAGAATGTATGATCCAGGCATTGATTGTTGCAGCATTTATAATACCGTAAAATACACAAAGGGGCCATCGCTTTGTTCTCTGGCTAGACGTGTATGTCCCACACAGTTGATCAAAAGTATCTACACCTCCCTTGGTTGAGTTGTAATAGTTCACTACTTCAAGTCTGCCATTTTCACTAATTGTGGGACTACTATGCATAGATGACAGCCATAGCACAAGCTTCTTTGTCTGTTTTTTGGGTGGTATATAGGATGCAAGGAGAAGAGAGGTATCTTAGCAGTAGGAAACAGTTCCAAGGTCTCTGCTATGCCTCACCTTCAGCTGTTGAGAAACTTCTGCCTTATTTTGGCACAGCGTGCCAACAGATGTCAAGCCACAGTTATCCAGTAAATCATTTGCTAACGGTATGGACGTAAACCAATTGTCATAGGTAATATTTCTCCCAGTATGATGGTATGGCTTAGTCAACTCTTTTGCATAGTAATGTCCCATGCCAATTTCTTTGACTATTGAAGCAGTGTTCACAGACTTCCCCAAGTAAGGAATAGCATTTAGCATATATTTTGATTCTACATCGCATGCCATGACTAACTTCAGTCCATATTTTGCGGGCTTATTTGGGATATACATTCGGAAAGGGCATTTGCCTCTAAATGCCAACAACTGCTCATCAACAGTTATTGCTGAAGATGGATTGTAATTATTGGTGCAGTTGCTTATTTCCTTCCATTTGTCTCTTGTCATGGCTTCACAAACGAGAGGGCATTGCAGCTGACTACTCCAATTCAAGCGCGACTTAGAAAGTTTGACTAGTGACATTGCAAGCAATGTTCCTAAAAACATTCAAGTTCATTCTTGGTTTATTCAAGAGGTTTACTGGAGTCTTCTTGGACTGCATATAAATTGGATTGCATCACAATGCTTTACAGAATGTTATCCGAGAGAAACTTACGAAAATATTCAATGGGCTGCTTTTCAGACTCAACTGGTGGAAGTTGACCCAACCAAGATGGGCAGTCACGTGCCGAACAATTACTTCTGACAGCATGCCAGGAGCATGTCTTTGACGAATTAGTTGGTTTTTGTTTTTTTGACACAGAAAATGTAGCCAATACCAAAGGTACTGAAGTTAAATGGGCACTTTGTTCTTCATTTTCATCAACGTCAAATAGAGAGAACTCGAAGTCCTCCTCATCAGGAATAGAGTCACTTCCTATCATAAAACAAATATAAATAAGTGTTCAAATCACTAGATAATAATACGAAGTTAATTTTGTTTTTCACTTAAAATCTCACAGTAGTTGTTGTTGGCTGGACAAAACTGGGTTGGCCAAAGTTAGCTCTAAGCCTTAACTTTGTTCCTCCCGTGAAGAATAACAGGATCTTGTGTTTAAGACCACAGTGGTCTTTTAAATCTTGACATTACGGTCAAGTGAAACATTAAGTAAATTGGTTTAACACTAACGTACAAGACCTTGCACTTCGTTAGTGGTTTAGACCTAATTTTGACTAGCACATACACTGGAATCTACTTATAAATTGGTTATTGTATTCTAACATGATTTATGCTCTTGTGTGCATTGTCGTCAGATTTATTTACAAACAAATTCACCATCATGCAACAAAAAAGAAGCAAACACAATAACATTAGAACAGCCGATTTATTGGATATCAAGATCATTTTGACTACCTACAGTTGGCCATTGGCCATTGGTTGGCTAGCCTACAGTTGGCCATTGCAGAGCTATATACCGGTAGCATACAAAATGGCAACAATATTCACTATATTCTACAATCTCTTCCAATCCGTCACTGTCACTATCATTATCACTCTCTTCCAGCTCCCTCTCAAGAACTCGTGAATAAGCATTTGCGTTTTCCGTATAATGTTAAAGTATCCATACTTTCAAAATAAATTGCACTCAAAGACAAATGTTAAGTTTTCTTGACTTTGAATTTTCGCACCAGTATAACTGGTTTTAGTATCAAATTCCAAAATAAACGCAATAATTAATACATTTAGCCTGTACAACAAAAAGAAAAAATATTTCTGTAAAATATGTAACTTACACCCATTTCACTTAACTTTAATTCGGCGAACTACTGATTTGACGATTTCACTGAGAGAGTGAAAAAAACGTGGTCAGAACGGTGACGTTACAGTAAACACGTATCAAAAAAGTTCCAGAAAGAAAGGGAATTGTAAAGAAATTTGTACTATCAGCGGTTTCGCAAAATTTTATGTTCTTTGACAGTTACGGCAAATTAAAGCAAACGTAATGAATTCTATGGTCTCGTCGTTATAGGGTTAAGCAAGCTTTCAGTTGTTGACGCATAGCATAAGAAATTTTACCAGGTGGCTGCACAACACTTTTAACACCATTCTGAATACAAATGTGATGCTCTTTTTTATACGTGCCAATGTTCGTAAATGTGTCAGCACATTCGGAGTAAATTTGGGACAAGGTTAATGAAATGCTCTGACTAAGCACATCAATACGCTTCAGCGATTTAAGGGTAAAACATGCTTTTGTACCAAGAGTGACTGAATCAATAACATCGGTCACAAAAAAATGTAAGTTAAAGCAATTATTGAATTTGTAAAAATAACTCAACGGTAGCAACAGCTGGAGGATTCACTGTGCTATTGCCAACCATAAAGTTTATAATTTTGCATGGGTGCAGTGGGTATAAACGTAAAGAATCATACACCATAAATGAAATAACATTACCATCAGCACCGCTGTGCAATTTACACTTTACACAACGTTTAATATCATTATTGTCTATCAATAGAACAGGTACAAAACAGCTGGTTAACTGATCATCTTGCTGAACAGTTGAAATACGAGTACGTTTTCTGCACGTTGTCATCATCAGGACGAATTTTGCAAATTAGTCTTTTTGAGTCTGCACGCGAATTTCGACTGTAGTATACAGAAGAGAAATGGTTTTACTTGTGACATAAGCTGCAAATTTTTCCATATGCTTGGCTCCTTTTGCCTATAATGCTTGCTGCAGTACTTGTAACTGCATTGGATTCTTTGTCTTGTTGTCGAGGATTGTGTTGGTGTGTTGACAGCTTTACGTTTTGTTGAATGAGAGGACTGTGGTTTGTCTGATTTAATCATCTTTGTAACTGATTTCACAGTTTAAGTCTGTGCCTTACTGTTTCCCAGTGTCTGGCAGACTTCAGGACACTTGTCTAACTGAAGGTAATTTGTTCAATTAGCCTATCTTGTGAAAAGTCATCTTTGAGGCTGAGAGCAATCTTGTTTCTTAGATGTCGTTAGTGTTGGTCTTGGAGGTTGAAATCTTTTGCTAATATTTTAAGATCATTTATCCATTGTTTTGACTCTCACCAAGAATGTGGTTGCGTTTCCAGAATTTATGAGTTGCAAAGATCTCATCTTTCTTTGGCTCACAGTATGCTTTAAATTTTGTTGAAACATCTTCTACTTTTTGCTTGTCTTCATCTTGAATAATCACAAAGTTTGAAAAAAATTTTTGAGCCTCAATTCCAGCACAATGTAATAAACTTGCAGCTTGAGTAGCCCCTTTGTTTTTGTCAAGTTCTTCCACTGCGTATCGGTTTTGAAACTTGGCTCGCATTTTTGTCATGCCTCTTATACGTTTGCTTTAGAGAAGCTCCTTTGCAGTTTAGAAATCTTTCATTATGCTGAAAGCAAACATAGGCTTGCTCAGTCTTAAATTGATGTCTTCAATAAGGAAAAATTATCAAATCACTTCTCTGACACCATATAGTATTACTTGCATATCTATTCTTCAATTCTGTAGCATTTTTTAAGCAAACATTTATTGATTACAGCGAGATATTCTGTCGTAGTGACAACCACATGGCAGGTTTCTATGCTGGCATTGTGGATTGTCTTGGATGGCGCTACTCACTTGTTATAAGGACACTGAATAGTCTTTGAAACTAAATCGTTTTGATATTCTAGCCATTCAAAAGTTGTTATGAAGGTTCTCACACTTTAGCGTATTTTACACAGTCAAGAACCAAGTCTGCATTAGTTTTTGCCGTAAATAAAGACATACTTTTGAATTCCATAACGTTGCCGATTGATAATTGGTTCTGAAAAAGTTGCAATCTACTTTGAGAAGCATTAATTACATTTAACCCTAGAATTACCACACCGGTCAATTGACCGGTAAGGCACATGGTTTTTGCGATGTTTTCTTTAAATGTGCTCAAATCTCGCCGATATTCCGCGTAATCCTCGAAGTTGGTTAGAACTATGTGCTGTATCAAACAAAGTAATTTCAATAACTCATAAAAATTGTAAATATTTCTAGAAAAATCGCGCCGGTCAGTTGACCGGTTGTGTTGTTGTTGGTTTACCCCTCCTCTTCCTTGGGATGAAGGTATGGCGCGAACAGCAATCCAGGTTCACGCCATCAACCTAATTGAATTAGGCCAGGGGAAAAGTGGCAGCCCATTTCGAACCAGTCGTGGATGCTAATTGCCGACTGGTAGCCCCACCACCAACAAGGCGGACTGCCATTGGTGGGTACCCAAAAGTCGCCTCTTACGACATGCTGAGTGAGCAGCTTCACTATTCTAACCCGGTGAAGCACGGGGCAATTGACCGGTAGACAGAGATAATGGCTAAATACAAGAAACTGATGCAAAATTTTTATTGTTTTGTTATTACTTGCTCGAGCGAATTTCAAAGAAAGGTCAGATCTATGAAAAAATTAGTTGGTTGAGCATGGGCGTCGGCACGAGAGGGCGAGTGGGGGCATTTTTTCTCTTGGCAATTGGAAAAACAATAGTTTTGTGAATCTAATGAAAAATTTTCACTCGCCTTTGGCACAAAATATTTTAGTCCACGTTTTAGATAAATGAAGAGTCGTTTCTGCTTAGCTAAATGTTTCAGTTGTAGACCTACTAGAAGCGTAAATAGCAAACAGTTGTGCAGATGCAATAAAATTTTACCTCTACCTGAGAAATGTTTCTCCCAACGTCGACGCGGTCAGATAACTTTAACTTAGTTTAGCGATGGCAAACAAGTTTGGCACATGATCCACATACATGTGTTCTGCAGTTGCAGCACTGATTTCGAGTTTTCAAAAATTATA